>JBCEWB010257524.1:4459-23184 GCA_039654565.1 Peronia peronii
CCCTCCCTTCCCCCCCCCCCCCCCCCCCCCCACTTCCCTCTCAACCTCCTTACCTTAGGCTACTTTGCATTCAACGCAGGCACGCGTGTTCACAAAAACCTCAAATGAGAACTGTTTTTGACCAATCCTGTTACTTTCTTTGCCCACTGTTTTCGGCGTCCAACATGATCTTCTCTACTTCACGTCCCTACTACTATATTAGAAGTATTAGGCACTGACTATTGCAACCAGTTGGTCAGAACAGGTTCAGTGGTCTACACTGCGACGACGTTTTTCTTTTCGACCAATCAAATTGCATTGTTTGATTTCAACTGAGACATTGGATTAGACTTTACAGATTCTCGTAGGAAGAAATTCCACATCTGGCCGAGTGGCTTCAGTTGGAGGGTCATGACTAAGATTAGATTTAGGTTTAGATTTATGATTAGGGTTAAGGTAAGCGTTACGTTTAAGACTATTACAAGAGCTGGGGTGAAATATGGTGTTCATTTATTTAGTTACAGTATTACGACCACCTGATAGCAATAAATCATTGGGGTTACTTTGCAGTAGCCTCGTCTAAATTATTCTGGCGTAGAATGTTTTTCAAGTTAACTCTGAACTTGTAATTTGATATCGACATTAAGCAATTACTTTCTTTATTGTCATTTTGGTACTGGTGGCCGTCGACTCGGGATAAAAATTTCTGAGTTCGAATCCTGAACGGTCATGAAATTTTGTCTTTGAAAATGACACTTTACCTATATTTCCTGACTCGATTCAGGTTGAAATGGATAGCCAGCTATAGACAGTGAATGTTATTATTAGACTGATAAAGATTTGTGAATGCTATTGTTAGATTGATAAGGTTTAGAGCGCCTAACAGGCAACTGCCTCGTATACTTCCTGAAAAAAGCTGAGAACGTATGCAGGTGCCTCCATTGGATGCGTAGGAGTAATAATAGACTCGAGAATCTTCAGAGCCTTCTACATAAGGATAATTCTCTCAATGTTACTAATTGTCATCAAAATTTCAGCGTACTTGTCATTGAGATGGCAGAATGAGACGAATAACGGCACCTTGTCACTAGCTTCTATTTTGTTTTACCGGGAAAAGCATTTAATTCATTCAGTGACAAAACGATTGAACCTTCAAACTCTTGTCTCTTTTGGCATAGAAGTAGTGATTCTAATACGTTGTTGAAAACGAATCTCCATAATAATGTTCTCTGAGATTTTTGTGATATGGTCTAGATAGAATTACAAGGCTTGAATTTAAGTTTGTGAAACGATCCTCAAAATACTTGTGATAGCACTGACAGGAATAAATACAATATACTCTGTTTAATACACAGGCCTTCGATCTAATTGGAAACAGAGCACCTCTGGGGTTGTACGTATGGTCGACAATCCCAAGGTGCCTCTCTTTGGTTGATGCAGGACAATTTCATTGTTTGTATTCCAGGTGTAAGAGGTGTCCAATTAAAAACAGAGGACTTGTGGTACCCGGAGATTTTGACCCCGAAGAGCATGAAGACCGGGTTTATTATCATGCCAGAATATGTAACGGTAAGTATTGGATAGCACTGGACACTGAAATAGAGAGAAAGACAGAGGGGCAGAAAGAAAGAAAAAAAGAAAGAAAGGAAGGAAAAGAGTGTTAGGAAAACGTCACCATGCAAATAAATAAATGATGACTGCGATATAGAAAAGGATAAAAGAACAAAGTTAAAAAACAAGAAAACAAAACAACAATAAAATAAAACTCAGTGGACATGACTTGGTTTTATCAGTTGCAGACTATGCTGTGACGTCACGTTTTAGCCTGGTGTACAAGTGATGGCAACCACTAGTGGACGCGTAGACCAAGAAGGAACATTTTCCTTACTTATACCATGACTATATCAGTTTTCAATAAGTATGTTTCAAGCAAAGAGCGCAAAAGTTATTTGTTTTCCCTCTTTACACTGTTCGTTTGACACCTCTAGTGACTGACAAAGGCAACGACTACATAGTCAAAAAACAATCCTCATTCCATCTCACAGATAAGTAACAACGGAACAGTGATAGCCCAAATTCCAGATGGATTCGACACTGGCTGTTATTTGGATTTCTCCAATTATCCGTTTGATGAGCATAACTGCTCTTTTCCTTTCCTCGAGAGCAGAGGGCAAAGTTTGGAGGTCGCAAAGCAAGACTTTGCACCTTCATTTGACCTGAAGAAACACTTTGGCACCAGTGCTGAATGGATGCTCGCCCACTACGGCTGTGGGTCATTCCAAGTAAGTGAGGGATCATCTAATAAAAGTTGGAGGTATATCACAATAAAATTACATTATTGATTTTATTACAGCTTTATAGTTGTGGATCATTCTGTCCATTGGTTTTTCCAGCAAATGCTTGAGCAATATTTTTTATAACATTGCAATGTGAGTCATTCCAAATAACTCATTATTTGGGGGCTGGGGTGTAGGTGGTGCGTCCTGAGGGCGATTTTTTTTTCTTGACAAAAAACAGACAATTTTAATCTTTTCTATCGAATTTGGCATGTTCAACTTAGGGGAAAATAGTGAAAATAAGAACTGATTGGCTCGAATGCCGCCATCTGGGATTTTGTCTTCTCCCAGACTGCAGGCAAATCTATCTCCTCCGTCAAAGACCAACGGAAGATAATGAAACTTGGCCAACCTCTTTCTCGGCATATTGTCTAAAAAGTTACTTATTTTCAGTTCTTCGTTTGCAGAACGAGACTTCGTAAAAATTTTTGAAAACGCCAGGTCGGGAAATTTCTCATTTCGATCTTTTTCGTAACAAAAACCCATTTTCCTTATAAAATTAATAAACGGAGAGGGGTTTCGCATATATACACTTTTGTGAAAATGATGTATGCTAAGTTGGGTCCAAAATAAAACAAAAAAGTAGACACAAAATAATGGCAAAAATTAGGTCTTTGAGAGGAATACGTTAATATTTCAATTTTTTTTTTAAGGCAAAAATGGACATATGTTGTTTTTTTTTTAAATTCGGCTTTATCCTCACAACAGCGTTTTTCCACCGATGACTACTGGGTCTTGTTTTCCCTTTTTCTGGCTTTCTGTTGCTATCTCTTTTCGAATTTTGCGCCCTACCCCCTATCATAAAAAGTCTTCGATAGAGTAGCGCCTGTATGGGGTCGTCATATCTTTCTTTGTCAAAACTAAGAGTGGCTTGACCTCTGTTATGGCAGACAAGCCTGTGCTCAGCAGAAATAAAGAGAAATTCACCCTCTATAGGGGCTGGAAATTCAATTTAGAGCACCTGGAAGAAGTTTACATAAATATTCTGCCTGATCGTAAGTACATGTGGTTCCAGAGTGGTCACCCAATATCCATTCCTGGCATTGGTTCTCACGATATTTCTAGAAGAGGTCATAGTAAAGTGTTCTAAGCGATTTTTTGCATGTATCCTGTCAAACAGTGATAACCTACCACTGCAGATAAGAACCAGAGGGAGCCAAATCTTAGTTAACAGTTGGTCGACACATTCCTTGAATGACAACGGGTCAGTTACCTGAGATCTGACATTTCCACTTTCTATTGCTATTTTTTTTTCTACATTCAGAAAAGGTAGAATCCTCAAGAAAAACAAAAACCCCAAATGCCCCCTCCCCCCTTTCTTTTTTAGAAAAGCCATAATTATTTCTGGACGCGCCCTCTCATTCTCCTTAGCAAATGTTTGAGTGTAGTGCCTCATAATATCGCTCTTTTTAATGAATTGTCTCATATAGGATTAATTCATGTCTTTGCTCTACTACTCCAGAACCAGGTTAACTACACAGAGTGTTGGTTTACAATGGATCGTCGCAGCATTTTCTACAAGGCCACCCTGATTTTCCCCGTAGTCGCCATGTGTGTGACCACTTTCCTGGTCTTCTGTATTCCTGCCGAGTCCGGGGAGAAGATGTCTTTCCTCATCTCTCTCTTCGTCTCCATGACCGTCTTCATTAACTTCATCGTGGACGTCATTCCTAGGAGCATGGCCAAGCTACCCAAACTAGTCTGGATGATCATGGCGGTGATGCTCATCATAGGACTTGTAACTGCCGTCACGACTTTCATTTTGAGACGATATCACCAAGAAGAAAAGGAAAAGAAGGAAAGGAAGAGGGCCCAGAGAAAGCAGGTGAACCGCATAGCTCAGCAAGACATGATTCTCAGAGACCTGCAAGATATGGAAGAGCCCGAAGTCGTTGATGATGATGATATCAACCAAAAGAGCCTAACCCCAAACATTGAGTGTGACCAGCCCAAAAGAAAACCCCCGTGCCGTTTTAACCACCGACAGTTGGATTCTTTCTGTTTTGTGTTCTTTTTCTTTTTCGCTATTATTGCTACACTTGTTTCTTTACTTTTATTTTAAATATAACATCAGCCACCTGGTGCAGTTGGCGTACTGTTCTTTTATTGAAATCCCATAGTCGCTGCAGAATATCTGAATTGCGTTTTTGTCAGTTTTACAGACCAGTGAAAAAAGAAGGCCATCAAAAAGTATTGTATTCTGGAGTCTGGAATCGATATTGATGCTAATGCTCCCATTTACTCATGCAAAACTTATTCAAAGAATAATTATTACTAGTCACACAAATAGTCAAATTAGGTGTCTAAACAATATAATTTTGATACGTAAACTAAACGATATACATCTAAATTTCATTTTAATGAACCAATACAATGGTTGGAGCTCTAACTCAGTCTAGCCAGAAGATAGTCAACATCTCTGAGCCCATTTCTGAATGCTCTGTTGGGCTAACTCGAGTTATAACACAATATGGATAGAACAATTATGTCTGAAAAATATTCATAGGACTCAATGTGATTTCAATCTTATTTCAGAAAAAAAAACACACACAAAAAAAAAAAACAAATTCACTCTTAATTCAGGAAAACAAAACCCAGCATTACATCACAATGTAGAGGTGGCCGTATGGATTCCTGTAACAAAGGCCTTCGACTCAGGCCAGAAAAAGAGAAACATGGGGTGGAGAAACATTAATACAACCCACAGAAGTTAATAGTAACCGGACAAGCATTTTAAATAAGGGACACTTTATAGGCATGTATAATAACTCTTTTGTGATCATTTATTTTCAGACTAATCTTACTAAGTGATTTTTTTTTCAATAACAACAATTATGCCCTTCAAGCTATGACTCCATACCATAATGTTCACGGTCACCCTGACAGATGTCATAAACAAAGATGTATTGCTTTTTATCTGTATCATTAAACAGTCAACTTTTTAATTTTGAAAAACAGATGGATGCATGTATACAAAGATGGTTGTCTTGATTCGCGTCATGTATCATCAGGGGGTTTATCTGAATCTATCATAAATATTGGCCTTCACTTTTTAAACAATGCTTAAATTGGATTGCATAATGACAAATATTACAGTCGTTGTGTACTATGAAATTGAATACCTGGAAATGAAAACAACAGACAAACATCGTTTTCAAAAGTGTGACAATCTCTTGTTTCATGTTTTATTTTGTCAATGACTGTTCACTTATATATTTAATTGGATCACGTCTGTCAACCTGAATTTCATCTTTGTAAGACACTCAAAATGAACAGTATCTTTTGCTCATTACTTTCACGCTAAAAGAACTGATTGTATCTGAATTAAGGATAGATACTCCTTTACTTTGTACATCAAGACTCTCCTTGTTTTACAAAACAACTTGTGTAATATACTGTTTACACATTGTGACTTAAGTCCGCTAAGTCCCCACCATTTTGAAGCAATCAAATCGCATATTTTTATGCTGTTGGCTATTCACCTACAATATCCATAATTAACATTTCTCCTTCTTTGTTTGCAATGTCAACGATTTTGATGCAAAGCGTTTGTTTGATCTATTTTTGCAGCTTCATCAAATTAGCCTGCCTCGTGAGCAAGACCTCTATAACAAGAAAAGGTCTAAATTGTGAATAAAATCAGTTCTCATTTTGTGTAAAATGGCTTTTATTTTTCACTCTTTTTGGGCTGTTGTCATATTGTACAATCTATATAGCAATTCCTTTTGTGCATGAAAGGTATACAAAGGTCAAATTGGCTAAAAATTGGATACATAAAAGTCTCTGTTTTGCCCATTGTAGGCAATCAAACCTTTGTGTGAGCGCCAGTGTGGAAAACAAAATTGTTTCTTTACCTGCTTTTTGAATAACTTTCTTTCTGAAGATGTTTTGTGCCGCTGATTTTAATTCTCGATAAATGGAATATTTATTTTGCCCGTCAGACAGTTTACTTGTTTGTTTGGCTACAATTGTAATACACACGCTGTTTCATCTAGCCCTCCCTCAATGATCTCATCGTGTCATTAATTTAATCGTGTCATTACAAAGTACGGCAGTGTCCATTTTTTATGACAACATGTATGTTGACCATGGCAGTCCTATGTTAGTAGGCTGTGCGCTGTGTGGAAAGAGAATCCAATATAATATATTATGATGAACAACTGTTTGATCAAAACGACCTCTTGACACCTCCGAAGTAAAATTAGAGACATTTGAAGCATATCGTAATAAAAGCAATAGGTGGTCTTAGCACATCAAATGTGACAGTTATTCAATCGAGTGCAAATAAAGCACAGAGAGAGATGTCTCATTTTCTCCAGTAAACTGTTGAATTATTTAATTGACTACAAGTGTAATTTGTAAAATACACTACCCTGTTGTCTGATGAACAATTGACCCAGTTGATCGTTGTTTTATTTGTTAGTAAAATTAAATTTATTGTAGTGAACGAGGTGAACTATATAGAGTATACATTATTCTGAGAATAAAACTTTCACTTCTATACTAAATTATACATGTCAACAGTGCACACTGCCATTAGCTTTTATTTATTCTCACAAGTAAAGTATAAATTTTGGAATTAATAATGGGCAGTCGATATTATTGAGAGATAATGTCTTGAGTAAATAGGGCCAAGTTAAGTGAAATATATTCTATTATTTACTTTTTTACATGGATTTTCTTTTGGGGTTAAGATATTGTTCTTGTTGTTCTTGTGCATTGTTCAGTTTGGTTGGTTTTCCTTTTGATTTTTAAGAATTCTCCTGACATAATCTTAACCATTTAGTGCATTATGCTGAATGCATTTTAAAAAAATGTTTCACGTGTAGTATGCCACAGACTTTGCACAGTAATTATTGCAGATATTTCAATTTTTTCATATCTTTTAAACATGTTTAAGACTTACTAACACCAACTTCATAGTGACTAACTGTGCACTCCGGATAACAGCTATGCAATCTTGTTCCCGAGACGCGTTGAAGACAAACAGTATAACTGGCTAGCAGAGGAAAGGACTGAAAAGAAGTTTTCCAAAAACACCTAATGTAACTTTCACCACCGAATTCTGAGGAAAAAAAAATGAAAATTTTGTTAACACAAAAATGTTTTAATGAACTTATAGTGAAAACATTGTAAATACACGGCTATTTCACCAGAAAATATTCAAGAAAATTTTAACATTGAGTAATATTAAAAGTTGAGTTAAGATAACGTTCACTTTTAATTTTGCATAAGAAGAGATGGAGGGACAACCATGTAATTATGAGGGAAGAAGAGGTGATACGGGCTTTGACTGATTGATTTGGACTTCTACCCTTCCAGTGAACTCATACCCCCTTGAGGCTGGTTTTCCGACAGGGGGATGGCAACGGAATAAATTTTGATTCTCAGACTCATAGGTCATTGGTCAATTAAAAGTGGTTGTGAGTGCTTTCACGTGTCTATTTTGGATTTTACTTTTTTACTTTACGTATCTGTCGTATATTGCTTGTTGTTATTGTTGTTGCTGGTGTTGTTGTTGTTATATTATTGTTGTTGTTTTTGTGCTATTAGTGCTCTTGTTGTTGTTGTTGTTGTTGTTGATATGTTTTGAGAAGAGGAATCCTGAGTTTTTCATTTTCAGGAGGGTGACTCTCGTCCAAGGTTTCGATAATTACTGAATATTGATGTCATACTAGCTAAAACAGCCAAGAGTCAACAATGAATTTTCTAGTGCCATAGTGCGAGACAAGGGGCGTGTAAAGGTGCCCCTTGCCGTCCATTAGCTGAGCATATTAGATTACGGACCTATTAAATCATTAGTTTTTGACGTCATGTATATTTTTAACTTCGTGTTGATTTGCACCGGCATCTTTGTTAGTATCCCCCCCCCCCCCCCCCCCGGCCACTTTGATTCTAATTCTTGATTTTTTTTTATTTTTCATAACACAGTCCATTAGTCCGGTATGGGCACCGGACAAACTAGCAGTTGATTAACGCCAAGCAAATCAAACTCTTTCATCGATCTGCAAATTGCAGTCTGTATTGCTGTCCAGCCTTCTTTTTTGACATTGTCACCTGGTTGCAAATTATGATTATTTGCTAACAGCTTAACATGGCTCTCCGAGTGGAGCAAAGATATCGCCGAGTGATGGAGATCGGCATGTCGTTATCTATAACTGGGACTCCATTTTGCCAGAGATCATCACCGTCGTGTGTCATCTTTCTCCGCCTTTCCCAGTGCATAGGGTAGAGACTAAGGACGGATCTTCAGATAATTTTACTATTTCGTTCCAAGAGTTAGTCAGGTACAGAGAATAATAGATTTTTATTGTAATCTTGTCGGAGTTTTGGCTTTCGTTTAGTAATAATACTTGGTGTCTGATGTCCTGTGATCAACGCTGATGGTCGAAATAAGTTTGCATGACGATTTCGTCAACGATGCCTGTAGTCGATGGGCGACTTGTATCTTACCCAGGAGACTCTTAAATATGAACCCTTTGTTACTTTGTGTCATGCCCTTCAAAATTAATGGTGAGCGTAGCTTAGATTACGATATCGTGGGTGGTCTGATGAATATCTAATGTGATATTGACTTTTGACCCATAGGTGCCAGAAAATAATAGTGACGAATGTAATATCGTCTTGTGACTTTAGAGCTTAAAGAGAATGGCAAGTATAGGTAAGACTAACCTGATGGTTATCTTGTAAACCAATTTTAACGCTTTAGGAAATATGTTTTTATTTTGCCAGGTGTATGGTGAGGCTAGTGTTAATTAAAGCTTTGTTGATGCACTGATGGAAGAAACATCCAGCAAAATAATATGTTCTGCACAAAGAAAGTGTGAGAAATCATCTTTACTCGATGCATTTTTAATTTATATGTCTAACTCCTTTAGTTATGCACCTTGAAAGCAGCCAACAAATTGATGAACGTATAATTTTTCAGAGATCAGTTTCACAGTTAAACTCTAAGTTCAGTAACGTCCAGCATCAACATGAGGGCATTGCTACTCAGTCTGGTCACATTGCTGAATTTATCCCACGCCATCTCCACAAGGCAGCAATTTTACATAGATCTTCAAGATCGCGTACAGTCTTGTCCGCCATTGAAAGGCAAAGTCCCGATCTATATGACTGAGAGAACGAAGATAGACATCGACCTTTTACCTTTTCAAATCCTCTCAGTGGACGAAATAAGCCAGGTTGTCAAGTTTGCAGCTGTGGTGGTTATTGTCTGGTATTATCCTGAATGTGACTGGAACATCACAGACTTTGGAGGTTAGTGAAGTTTGATCTCACCAGCTGGTTATCTGTCAAAGAAAACTTGTGTGGGTGTATGAATGTGTATGAGTGAATGTGTATATATATGCCCATGTATGTGTGTGCGCCCATATGTGTGCAGGTCGTGTCTATTTGTCTGGCCACATGTGTATTTGAGTTCGAAAGTGAAAATTACATTTTCTTGCGGCTCTCCTTGGCTCATCATGATTTGGACAAAAATTAATAACTTATCGGCTTTAACACAAAACAACAACAACAGTAACAACAATAAAAACAACAACAACGACAAAAACCCTTTAACTTTGATGAATGGTCAGTGTAAAATAGATGTTTAATCCAGTAAGGCGGTGCAGCTGAAACGTATATTATAAAACAGCATGCTCCTAGCAGTAAAACTACTATCACTTTATCATAAAGCTCGAATTGAGCCCATCTGAATAAGATAATATTCATTGATATATATATATATTAATTTTATTGGTACTTACGATATACTTTATCTTGGTGACGTATTCTGGCCTTTCAAAGTGCAATATTTAGTATTTTAAAAATGTTTTAGACTATGCTTATAAAAATCACTAGAAGAGAACCCACGGCCTTCGTGGTAGATTTTTGTTTAATTATAGGTCAAACCGATACTGCTCTGCGACTTAAAGTGTGTAGCAAAGCAAAGGCGATGCAAACCTCGATGCTGGTATTTTAGATGATTAAACTGAATGTTACTCAAAGAAAACTTGTTTGAATGTGTCATTCTTTCGAACGTACAAGTGGGATCTAACACTCTCGCAAGTTTATAATTCAATTATAGTCGCATTTTTAGAATAACGTCAAACATAATAAGCTGTTTTCGGGTTTATGTAAGTAGAAACACAGATCCTTATGTAACAATTTTGTGTGCCAAATTTCAGATGGATCCATTCAGCAATTCTCAAATCCATAAATCTTTGATGGGTTTTATGGCAGATTTATAATACAGATAGTACAGACGGATAGGATCGACGCAAGTTTTAGTGGATTTTATCGTGGCTTTTCTTCGCAAAGAAAAAACTTGACCTCGTGTTGAACGAAAATTTATTGATGTGTTCAACGCTTAACCTAGAAGTCCACTTAAGTAATCGTGAAGAACTTGTATTGTTTTTCATCAAAAGAAAAATAATGAAAAACTGAAATACACTTTAACAAGATCTTGGAAAATTATATGTCTTAAGGGCACTGGAAATTAAGGGCTGCACACAGTTAGATATTTAGGTATTTCCTTAGCGATATAAGATTTGATAGATCGTTTGGTCTGACTGGATTTTCGTGCCTTCTCATAACTGGACAGGTATCGCTCTATTGTTTCAGGTCTTCAGCACATGACCGTAAAACTGGAGGACATTTGGTACCCCCAGATTATGGTACCCAAGAGTATGAAAACTGGTTTTCTCTCCTTGCCAGAAAGTGCAACGGTAAGTTCAGGGTAAGAATGAAAGAGAGAGAGAGAGGAGGAGGGGGGGGAGGGAGAACGAGGAAAGAGGGAGGTCGTAGAAGAGTCAGAAACAAAAGGACTGAACACAGAAAGAGATAACAGGAGACGGAGAGAGAGAAAGAAAATAGTAAGAGATAACAGGTAATTTTTTTAAAAAAGCAACAACAAAAATCAGAGACATGAAAGACGAATGTGATAGAAAGAAGGATGAAAGGACCAAGAGAGAGGAGAGAGACGTATGGTTAAAACCTACTTTTTTTCTTGAACTCAGTAGATATGGCACGATGGGACAGTGATAGTGCAGCTCTTTGCAGAACACTATACGACCTGCTACATGAATTTCATCGACTATCCCTTCGATGAGCATAACTGCACCATGCCGTTTGTTGAGTACAGCGGGTCAAGCTTGCAGTACTTGGGAGTGACTAATCCCTTCTCCCTGGACTATCTGAAGGAACACTTTGGTACTAGTGCAGAATGGATTCTCGCCGATTACGGCTGTGGGTCATTCCAAGTAAGGCACTGCTTCGTCTGTGGCGTTTCTCATAGATTTGTTTCACAGTACAGCAATATAAAAACCAGATTAATAGAACTCCCCTCATCTTATCTCACCCCACTTCACTTATCCCTCAATTTTTGCCGATGCTGTAGGGGCACCTGTGAAGCTGACACAGCAGCCTATCCCATCACTATGTCCTTTACTTCTTTCTGGTATTCAGCCAGCCCATTCTTTTATATTTTCTGTTGTGTTCCGATCTCTTCCTTTGCCTCCCTCGTCCATGACCGCATAATATTGTTCCTGACAAGATGATTTAGTAACTCCTACAGACCCAGATACAAAGGCACATAATATATCGGAAATAAATGTAAAATTTTGAAAAATATTTGCGTTCTTTTTTTTTTTTAATGAAAAAAAATCTTGGAATGTAAATAGAAATTTTAATTTAAACTAGAAGTCAATTTCTTCTTCCTCATCGATCTCCTTGTCTCTTTCTTACTTCCTAATTTCTTTAATATTTTCTACTTTGTCCTTTGCTCTTCCTCTCCTTCACTTTTATCTCTTTCTTTATTTCCGGTGAAGAAAGCAAAGCTGGTGGTCAGATAAGAGAAATTAATAACTTTGTAGACCTCAGTTGATGATATCTTGTTACATTATAGTCCCGGGATTGTTATGTAGATAAGCTTGACTGAAAATCTGTCGTAAAAATGACATTAAAGAGCAGCTTTTGTGGAGATAAAGTGTAAGCCTCTGTTTCTCCAGATATGGCATCAACGACATGTATGCGTTATTTACATCTCAGAAAGTTATGATACGCAATATAGAGTAAATATACAAAGGTATAACAGTCAGGCACCTTTGTAAACATGGGATGAACTGCTCTCAGCTCTTCATACATATGAGAAAAATCTATGGCATAGTTTCTTTAAGATACGGCTTGAGAACTACCGGCAGCCGCTTTCTTTAAAAAAGGGAGTTTTTTTTTTTTTTTTTAAGGTTACATATTTAACTGTGAATATTGTCATCAGCGAACTTAACACCTTCACACTGTAAAGTGATGATAAAATGAAGTGCTGTTGAGTTATTATCACATGTGGTATTACGTAAGTCGTTGCAAAAGTTTTGAATATGACGTACATTTGTTTCAAGTTTGTAAAGTTCTGTACCATAATTTGCAGTTTGTTTGAGATCTATGCATGAAATCAGCTTGATTGGATATAACAGGCACATTGTAAATTGTAAAACAAAACTGGTTTATGTACACGATGCAATATGTAAATTTGATTTAGCAACATTATCCTCGTTTTTCAACAGAACCAAGTCAACTATACTGAGTGTTGGTTTATCATGACTCGTCGCAGTATTTTCTATCAGGCTACCCTGATTTTCCCAGTAGCCGCTATGTGTGCGACCACTTTCCTGGTCTTCTGTATCCCTGCTGAGTCCGGGGAGAAGATGTCTTTTCTCATCTCTCTCTTCGTCTCTATGATCGTCTTCATCAACTTCATCGTCGATGTCATTCCCAGTAGCATGGATCACCTGCCCAAACTGGTTTGGATGATCTTGGCGGTGATGCTCATTATTGGGATGGTGATCGCCGTCACGACATTTATCCTGAGGCGGTACCATCAAGAAAAAGAAAAGGAAAGTAAAATAAAGAACGCACAGAAGAACAAGATGAATGACCTGACTCATAACAACAAAACGCGGGGTAGTAAACATGTTCCAGGTAAGCCCGAATCCTTTACAAAGGACACCAGAGTACCATTTGATGAAAAAATCACAAAAAACGGTAATGCAGATCCAGTCTCAGATGACGTCCAAGCCTGCACTAAAGGTGGCAATGCGGGATTCATCAAAGACAGTAAGCAATCTCAAGTCGGGAACCCCAATCAAAGAAATCTGCCGAACATTGACGATCACCCTAAGAGGAGAACGTGGCGTAATTTGTACTTGTTGAACTATCGGCAGTTAGATCTTATTTGCCTCATGTTTTTCCTTTCTGTAACTCTCATTATCACTATATCTATATTCCTATTCTAAGGGAAAAAGGTCGTTGTCAATGACATCCTTCACGGTGTTTTAACAGGCACAGTTTTATTGTTAGCCTGGCAGGGGAAGCGTCATTATAGTAAGAGCATAGTATTAAGATAGGCTCTGTTGATCTGATCCTTATGATTTGTTTAATATTATTGATTGGTATATGATACGGCAGTGATTGATTTGTTGTTGTTTGATGCATTCATGATTATACAGTGATCTGACTTGAACGAAATTTTCTGCCCATATCACATTATGAAATACCATCTTATCTCAATTATTCTTTATAAATTTGAAAGACTTGCAGTGACTACACTAAGTTATATACCTTGCTGTTGTACATTATCGTTGTCTTCGCTTATCTCCCCTTTTCATGTGTATTTGTGTCTGTGCAATCTGATTCTTGCATTTTTTTTTTATCTGTAACGTTATAAACAGGGCGGTGCAAAAGTAGGTGTAAACTAAGTATTACAGCCATGTAATAATATTTAATTCATTACAGTTATTAGCACACTGAATTAGTTAACCTCATCTTTTATATTTTCAGCGTCATTATTTATTGAAATACATTTACTATAGTTATCATATACTTTTCTTGCAACTTTGTGGGATCAAAAGAAATGTTTTATAAGTAAACTGATCATTTACTCACTGCTGGTAATTTCACGGTGCAAATGGAGCTTAACATTATCAAAAACAACAACAACAAAATTAGAAGCTGCGATAAAGTCTTATTTTAGTTATGATAAATGTATTAATGACTGCGATTAATGACACTGAAAATATTTTTTAAAAAATGGAGCTAACCAATTTAATGTGCTAATAGTTTTGATAAAATTAAGTATTACAACATTGATATAGTACTTACTGGATACCTACTTTTCACCCCCCCCCCCCTTACCCTTGTATATATAAATATTAATAGAATAAGCAAGCAATAAATATGAATTATTCATTTTCTTCCTCTGAGTCAACCGTCAACTGTCTTTTTTTTTTTAATTTTGCTCAATAGCAAACATATTAAGTCTGTCTTTAATTTCACCTATTGTTTGACCAAGCATTGCCAAGCTGGTATTACCTTTTTTTTGCATCACTTTTACCAAACGCAATAAAGGACTATTGCAATTGCCACTTAAGCCTCTCTAATATTTGTTCATGTTTCACCTGTGTATTTTTTATAGTAGTGAATGATGGAGACGTGTTTGTGAGTAGTGATAGTACGTATTTAGCTCATTCAGTGACCAAAATCTTATGCCAGAAGATCGGACGAGCAACACTCATGGATACACAGACCGCACTGTTCAGATAACTCTTCCTGTGACATGGTCGTGAATTCTTCTGTTGTCTCCCTTCGTTCAATGTTCCGGCCGGTAGCAAAAAAAACCCATTTAATTTAGCGATAAGGATTTGGCGTAAAATTTGCACTGGCGACATTTGTAGAGTTTTAAAAGATGTTGTTGCTGTTGTTATTTGTTGTTGTTGTTCTTGTTGTTGTTTTTCTTGTTGTTGTTATTATTATCATATTATTATTGTTGTTTGTCTTCCTTTTCTTCTTTTCCATAATTTTCCTCTTGTTCTTTTGCTCGATTCCTTATTATCTCTACCGTCAACGATAACGATGATCAATCACGATGTTGTTGATAATCATTATGTTGAATGTGTTACTGTTTGGACAGGGATATGGAGATGGTGATTTGCCTATGGTGCAAGACCTCCTATCGACCCGAGTGATTTGTACCAAAGGAAAGAAAACTCAATATGTTTAGTAGTCAGGCGAGACCACGGATGACACCGGAGAACAGTAGAACACAAGTTTTAAAAAGAAAGAAAGAAAAACGACAGGATTTCCGGTTGGAAGTAGGTCAGACTTTTTCCTGCGTGCCTGCAATTAAATCATTAAGACTACTCATTAATCACTACTGTTACTATTTGGTTGGCATCTAGGTTCAAAACACTTTAAATTTAAGTCTGTAATTCATGGCGAAGAGTTTCAGCCCTAAATTTCTCTTCCATGCACAGGGCCAAGCCAAGAAGTGAGGCAGACTTGTGGCCCAGCTCATGACTCATTGGAATTTCCCGGAATATTGGTGAGGCCTATAGATCCGAACACACTTCACCGCCTTCTGACTTTGCCATGCAGGCTCAATCCTCGCTTAGGGAAACCAGCATTTGTATTGGAAAATTGCACAACCCACGAGTAAAATCATGACTCCAAAGGTCGATGTTCAAATCAAACTCATCTGATTCTGCATAATTCGGCCTGTTGAAACTCAATATTCCGTAAATCATTTGACTTAATAAGAGCTGTAAGTCTGTAGGCACGGGTTTGCACATGTGTGACTGGCAATAAACAACATACTTTAATCATCTCTTCAAATCGAATCCATTCTGAAAAATCAAATTTTTTATGTTTTTTAAGAAAATGTCAATATCATTGTCACAAATACAATACACCAGGAATATTGTCATTCAGTTACTAGTCATTGATCAACTAATAAACATTATAGTTCTTCGATAGTTTATTAGGTGTTTAGTTGCATGATTGCTCTATTGGACACCAGCTCTTGATCGCCTGTTGGTTGGTTGTTGTTTGAATGATTGGTTGGCTGATTGGTTGGTCGGTTGGTTGGTTGCTTGGTTGATTGGATGTAGGTTGGTTGGCTGATCACTCCGTTGTTTGGCTGGCTGGCTGGTTGATCGTTTGGTTAGCTGGTTGGTTGGTTAGTTGTTGGTTGGTTGGTTAGTTGGTTGGTTGATTGGTTGGTTGGTGGCTGGTTGTTGGCTGGTTGGTTGGTTGGTTGGTTGGTTGTAGGTTGGTTGTTGGTTGATTAGTAGTTGCTTGTTGGTTGGTTGGTCAGTTGGATAGTTGGTTAGTTGGTTGAATAGTTGGTTGGTCGCTCTGTTATTTGATGGGTTGGTTGTTTGATTGATTGGTTAGATGGTCGGTTGGTGGGTTGGTCCCTTTGTTGTTTGGTTGGCTATCTGATTGGTTTATTGTTTTGTTGGTTGATTGGCTGGTTAGATGGTCGGTTTGTTTGTTTGTTTGTTTATTTGTTGGTTGGTTGGTTGGTTGGTTGGTTGGTTGGTTGGTTAGTTGGCTGGTTGGTTGGTTGGTTGGTTGGTCGGTTGGTTGGTTATCTGGTTGGTGGATCTGGTGCTGATTGGTCTGTTTCTTGATTGGTATATTGGTCTGTCTGTTGCTTGGTTGTTTGGTCGTTTGGTTGGATGTTGATTCATTGGTTGTTGGTTGGTTTGTTTGTTCGTTCGTTAATTTTTTGTTTGTTTATTTGTTTGTTGGTTGGTTGGTTGGTTGGTTGGTTAGTTGGTTGGTTGGTAGTTATTGGTTGGTTGGGTGGGTGGGTGATTCATTGGTTGCTGGGATGTTTATTGAACCGTTTATTTGTTCTTTTTCTCTTGGGCCTTAATAATTGATTGGCTGATTGTTTCGTTGTTTAACTGGTCAGTTTTGTTGGTTGGTTAGATGGTCGGTTTGTTTGTTTGTTTGTTTGCTTGTTTTTGATTTGTTACTTGATACTATTTATTTATTTATTTACTTATTTTTATCATTTATATTGGGGGGGGGGGGTGATTTTTGCTGATTTCCGGGTTTTTTTTATTGCCAGCTTGTTCATATGATGTGGGCATTTTCCTAGTTGTCTGTCAGCATGCTGGCTGTACAGAAAAATCAGTGAATTAATAAATGATGAAAGAATCAAAGAAGACAGGAAGAGAATTGCATGGAAGTAAAGAAAAAAGACAGATAAAAAATAGATGGCAAGGAAAAAATGGACAGAAAGAAAACAACACAGAGGAGAAAGAAAAAATGAATGAAAATAAATAAAATGAATAAATAAAGAAAGGAAAACGAAAGAAAGAAACAAGAATAAATGAGTAAATGAGTTAGGTGTTCAGAAAGGTATTGGCACAAGACACATTTGAGTTTCCAGATATTTAATTTCACCCGCACAATATACACATAAATACCCATTGATGGATCTAACAAGCCGCTCATGGCTGAAATGACTACAACACATAGGTAAAGAGATTGGCTTTCAGATAATCTTCGTCTCGAGATTATGTCGTTAGAAGGAGAGAGAACTAGTTATAATTATGTTTGAAGTATCAAGGGCCGACTGCTCATAATCCCTCTCGTTATGCGTTGTATAGCTTGAATGACTTACCAATCAAAAACGCAGTAAAAATAGTAACACGACAACCCACATACAATACCATTAAGACACAAATTGTTACTTCTTGAGCACGAGTATTAGTAAATATAATTATAGAAACACTGGTAATCTAGTATCCTCTTCTGATACTTTGGGGGTAAAATATGTTAACATAAATCTATCTAATACAGTGCCAGAGAAAGCGTGAACGAGAGACAGAAAGAATGACAAAAATGGCAACAGAGAAAAAGAAAGCTGCCAAGTTTATAGCTGGCATTTTGTCACACTGATTTTCCCAAATGTTTTTCCACAATTTTTTTTTATCAAAAAACATGTAATAATAATTATGAAGAATATAAATGTGGCCAACAAAACGTAACCACTTATTACGAAAGGAACACTAACAAATAAATCATGATAGTCGCCAGAGCGAATAGAGCAAAAAACAAGTTATCCAGTTGAGAATGAGATAACCTGGAGCCATTGCAGGGATACAAAAGCCAAGCATACCTAGCTGCCGTCGACTCATTTAGCAGAGGACCTCTACTCTTGGCATCGAAATCTCCAGCAACAGGAGCCGAGTCTCCAACTTTGTTTGCACGTAATTGCACATTGAATTGTTTGCGGTCTGTGTCGCTTCCTTCTCTAACGGCCTCAGGCAGGGCGACATCCAAAACTTCCAAGTATGGTACTTCCTTGCCTGTTGCCAGCTTACTCTCTGCTGTTGTAGAACCGGTGATATCAATACTCTCTTTAAGTCTGCGGTTGAAAGAGGCGAGAATATATTCTCTCTTCTCATCTTCATATCTTCGGAGAACCACCGTAGCTGCCCAAGCCGCCAGTCCTGTTTTAATCATAACTGCCACGACACAAACCACTCCCTTGGGCATCTTGTCCATACTCCTGGGAATAACGCCAACCAACAGGTTGATGAAGACCAACATGGAGACGAAAATGGAGACGACAAAGGA
>JBCEWB010257635.1:0-17378 GCA_039654565.1 Peronia peronii
TATCTATCTATCTATCTATCTATCTATCTATCTATCTATCTATCCACATATCTATCTATCCATCCATCCATCCGTCTATCCATCCATCCATCCATCCATCCATCCATCCATCCATCCATCCATCCACCTGTTCATCCATCCATCCATCCATCCACCTGTTCATCCATCCATCCATCCGTCCAAATATCTATCCATCAGTCGATAGATCTACTCACCTATCCAACCGTCATTAATTAAATTCATAACCCAGCGGCTTAGAGATACAACAGAAGCCTTCTTCAATCTCTGACTCGTATGAATACCAGAAAGCGTTCAGACGAAGGTACTAACATTACAGAGAGGGCTGAGAGTAAAATAACAATGACACAAGACACCCCGCTGAATTGGATCTTCAATAACTGGTCTAATGAACCGGAAATTTAACAGCTCTGGGATAATCGTAGCGGGAACAGTCCGCTGTCGTCTCTCACATTTCCTATACGAAAACCCTGATAAACCTAATACGTCGAGCGCTGGGAACAGAGGAGTAACACGAGAGCTGTTGTCAACAGGTTAATGGAGACCCACTCGAGCGCAAAATGTCAATGGGTTGGATATATTCTGGCATCCATTTGGACTTGTTCATTCTCCATATGCTTTAATGATCATGAGAGACTAGACTACTTAGCAGCACGAACAGTTTCGCTAATTCCCAGTCTTTGTTTCAAGAGCTAAAACCATTTGTTCCCATGACAATCGACATTTGTTTACTAGTACTAGAGTGTAGAGCGAAGATGACTTGTTTAATCGAATACATTCTTCTTATTATTATTCTTATTGCTATTATTAATACATGTATTATTATTAATATTGGAGAAGGTGACGCTTAGTAAGGCACTAATCGATAACTGAAGTCAAGCAACGACCGACATAGTTTATGTTTAGTAAACATGTGATTGCTTCGATAAACAGATGCTGTAGACCCCAGAGTAGGTAAAACCCCTAAGCCTTGGGTGGCAAACTATCTAAAAGGGCCTCCATATGGAAGCGATGGTGTTACTCGAAAAGATAATCGGGAAAGTAAAACCCCAGTGTGGATGGCAAAAACCGAAGGAATTAATTCCGATCTATCGTCTCGCCAGAATATTCAGCCTGCTTGATTTTTTTAGTCGAAGTGTTGCACCGCCCTCCCAGACAGAGCGGCGCCAATGACGTAAGCGACTGCAGGAGGAGTGTCAGACGGTTGATAAAAAGATGAAATTTTGATCAAATCGAAACAATATTTGCATGTTTGAAATCAGCGTATCAAAATGAGTACAGTGTTCGCGTACACGGCCCGTTATTGTGCTTTTTAAGAAAGATTGCAATTAATATTGAATAAGACTTGCAAAATTGACTTGTAATCAGATCCAGTGTGCCCTACTTTGTCTCCATCCCCTTGTCTTGTCTTGTGTCGCACTGCACATCTCACATTGAACTCAGTATCCTATTACCCTGAACTCAGCGGTGGAAATGTAGGTGTGGATGACAGGCATTGACTAGTAGCTGCAGAGATTTCCCAAGTTAATTTAAAACTAAAAAGTTCCGAATGTAGGTGTGTAGGCCTTTTAACAGATGAAACAACTCCAAACTCAAACCAGACCGGAAAAGAATGGCTCCGCCAGCTTCAACCGCCTAAGACACGCCGCATGACACAATATTATTATTTGTCAGTGACCTCCAAATGACTCTATCTGTGCACTGATGATGGTTATTTGTTCATGGATAGATTGGTCATATGACCAGACTAAGACATGACCGTTTGGACATGGCGCACACTATATGAGAAACAACTACCCGTGGCCATACATGGAGACTTATATGAGTTTACTTAGACTTAGTATAGCCTAGCCTGTAAATGTAGACACTAAAGTTGATGATGTAAAATCTGGATGAAATCTAGATCACGTAGTCCATTTTGTGTTTACCTTAGTCCTAATCCTCATTTTAGCCCCAAAAAGAGGCTGTCAGATGCCACTTCATTTGATTTACCTGAGTCATAAAACTTACAAACAATCCAGAAAGACTCTATGCACCCGATTTCTAATCAATTGAAATATTCCGAGAGAAGTGGGCATCTGTTATATGTCAAACTTATCGTGAGCGTTACAGAAATTCCTTTCTGCCATCAACGATACGTTTATTAAGCTGAGACAATGTTTTTTTTAGTCTGCCTTGTTCTGGTGCCAGTCGCGATATTTTCTTTATATGCATGTATCTTATCATCTGTATCTCATTAACTGTGAATGGATTTTCCTTTTCAGGATATAAATAAACTTTAGGCTATGCTATCCTATCTTACCTTATCTTATCATCTTATCTTATCATGTGACTGTTTTGAACTAATCTAGTAATACATTTGCTATTCTGCCCTTGTTTGGAATAGTCTAGCCAAGTGGCCATAAAGAAAAGCTGTCAAACTCTATCCGATTTGATGTACCTTAGTCATGTAGCTAGGTACTCTTCTCTTTTGGAGTAGTCCAGCTACATGGTGAGGACACTTTGTAACTTTTCTCATTTATTTTCAAAGCCGAGGAACAATATAAACAAGCAGAGTGGAACAAAGCAAAGTGGAACAGTATAATTGTTATCCTCTGATCACGTTCCGTTCTAAAAATGCCTTTCAACCAGCTGCCAGCAGTTATCTCGGACACTCTCATCACTGAAGTCGAAAGCAGCTCCTTTGTCGAAAGCAGCACCATTCCACTGGACTGTAAATGTTTTGTTTATACCTACGGCAGAATTGTTCACGGTCTACTGTTTTGTAAAATTATTCCAAATTTTCCTCGCTAACTTTCACCCCCTTTTCTGTAACGCCATGCAATGTTAATGTAACGTAACCAAAACTGGAGTAACAGATTTTTTTTTTTGTATTTTATCTAGTATCTATAATGACCATTCATGATCCGAGTTATGAATGAAAAATGATATGTATAAAATGTCGAGCGTTACTGAGTGAAAATGAGAAACATCAGTTTATCGAAGTTATGGCCAAAATGACTCAATCCATTGCTCTCTCACACAAATTCAGAATCGTAAGTGAAGTTATAAATAAATGAACAAAATGGACAAACGTAGTGGCTATGTAATGTCCTTTAAAAGGTTCTCATTCATTTTGTATGCATAGTCCTGATGGTGTCAGCGGACTGCTAAGCACTATGCATTATGTTCATATCATAGACTTCATCATCATTGTTTATCACTGTTTCACACAAATATCTTGAACAAAAAGACGGTTAAGCATATACCATTAACACGGTTACGCTCTTTAAAACAAACTGAAGACATTTATCAAATATGAAAAAAAAAAAAAAAAAACAGGAAAAAACAAAAACAAGAACAACCACAGAAAATGAATAATGAAGGCTTACGTACCACTATCAGCATCTTTCATAATCATTATAATCATCATTTTATAGAAATGTCTTAAAATTTGAGACGGCCTGTCTGCCGGCAACTACCTTAATACAGTAAAAGAAAGAGACAACAATTTGTGAAACCCAATATCTTAAAAAATTGTGTCAAGGGTTGGTACTGGCCAAATTTTCGAATCTTTTTGGTTCTTTCCAGAGCTTGAATAAACAAAGACCGTCAGAAGGATTCTCATAACACGGTTACGCTGGTAAAAAAAAAACCCAGACGTTCTCAAATATGGAAACAAACAAAGAAAAAATTATACACACACACAACAAAAATGAAAATGAAACATAAAAGCTGACCACGTTATCACTACCATCCTTATCATCATTATCATCATCATCGTCATTTTACAAAAAATGTCTTAAAATTAAGACGACTGTCCACCAGTAACTAATCAAATACACCAAAAAAGTTGAAAAACAATACGAAGAATTTAGAATTGAGATAATAAAGTTAAACTGATCTCGCTGGTCAAATTTTCGAGCCCACTTGGCTCTTCGTCGGGGCAGTCATCTACTTCTGTCTCACGATGTTGTGGTGCTCTTCAAATTTGTGCCCTCTCAGTGATGTTATTGCTTATACATCAGTATGTTATTATATTCATTTTGCGTGTTCTTTTGTTCCCTTGTGTACCTAAGCTCTATATTCTCGGAGCGTCTGGCTGTCTTCCTCTGCCCTGTCAGAACTTAATCAACATAGCTTTGGTCATTGATAACGTTATGCTCTAATGCTGCCTTTTAGCCACCTTGGTCATGGATTTGCCATTCTGTTCAATTATGCGATCTGTTCCAATTCCGTTGTGCTTTAGAAAGTCTCTACCTTTCTATCCTTCTCTCACCCTTTCTCTCCTTCTCTTACTCTTTCTCTTCTTTGAAACAAAGGAATTTAAACGTAAGGTTCTGACATTTTCCTTATCCCTATCTAGTAACTAGCGATCAAAAATTCATGAACATTTTGGACCAGTAATAATATCCACAGGAGACCATCATTTGTTAAAAGGCAAAGCTATAATGTAGGGCACCCAGTGATGATAATGTCTATCAAATCAGTGCATCTACGTTTTACGGCTACGAATTTCATAATTCGTCTGGTATGAAATATTACGAGGTCGGTCACATAATCGAGAGATTTTCACTCGCATGATGGGTTGTGTACATGCTCTGTGCATGGCAGACAGTTCTTGACTGATGATGAGCTTTCAAGAGATATTCACGCCATATAGACAAACCCATGTGTGAATGACGTTTCTTCGGTCATGTGATAGATTACGAAATACCTCATTGTTGAGTACGTTCGTGCAGACTTTTCCTCCCATGGCTAGCCTTGCGTCGTTGCAAAGTTGATTCCTGCGTACCCTATGATATTGTCAGCTCACTTCTTTCTTGCTGTCCTTTGCCGTCTAGTTTCTTTTACTGGGAAACTGTATAACTAGATATTTGGGCATTGAAACAGGGTAATACCACTGAATCAACTGATACATTAAGAATTCAGTATAACATTTGGCCATTCCAGATTCAGACGTTGATCATCAAGTCTGAGGGGAGACGATTTGAGATGATAGGTGTTTCGAAAGGGCCGAACCTTCAGTTAGACGGAGATGTCTTCCCCAACGTGAACAACGGTTTCAATGGCAGACACTTCACCATCGGCGTCTATGTGGTATGTCCTTTCTTGTTGTTGTTGTTGCTGTTGCTGTTGTTTGTAGTCCCACTGACTGCCGTTGGTTGTTCTTTTTTTAGTCTCATTTAATATAATAATAAAGATAACATTGCCAAGAAGAGGAATAACAACAGCAACAACAATGGTGATGATGAATGTGGTAACAATACCATGACATTTCTGTTCCATTATTATTATTATTTATTATAAGAATAATAATTATATTAGGAATTATAAAATTATTATATTTGTAAGAATTACAAAATTTTCTTTTTCTTCTTCTTACTTTTACCACTTCTTTGTTATATTATGAATGTTACTATTATTATTATTATTACTATTGTTATTATCGAACATGGCGAACTGCTTTTTTTGATCAGGCTGTACAGTGACAACACTCAAATATTTATGTATTGCTATAATATTATAGTATTATGTAGGGATGTTGTTAAACGACTATGGCCAATGGTAACTGTGTCAAGATAGAAATTAAATGACCAGGCAGGAGATTGGAATTCCAGTAAAGATAATGATGGGCATTACCTGTCTCCGGCCATTGCTGTTATTTGCATCGAGCCCTTGAGGCTAATAGCCCCTAGTTTCCAGATATGGATATACAAGTGACGAACAAACCATTGTCTAGATTATCATGGCACTGACTTCACAGATTCATTAATTTCATGAAGCGTCCAGCAGTGCATCGGTTTAGTCATCGTATAGTCCATGGTATTTTATTTGAATCGAATTTGAATTATTTATAAGAATCGAATGTAGTCAAGCCCAGCAAAGAGTTTAAGGGCTAGCCTTCGTGTCTATTCCCTGGCTAAGATAGCCCCCATGGGGCTTCTGAAACGTTGAAGAAAACATGAACATAAACAAGTATATTCGATCTTCTTACGTCATCATTTTCCCGTCTGATTTTTTAATCATTCGACTATACGAGACCGTGGTCAACAAGCTAGTGCAGTGGGCAACGCGCTAGATGTAAATTCAGAATCAATATTCATTAGACACGGACGTTAGTCTGGTTAGCGCTTCAAGACTGCATGACAATCACACGGGCAAAGGTACGGCTAGAACTTCAAGAGCATACGTTCTTAAGTCCGGATAGAACTTCAAGGCTAGCTGGATATGAGTCCAGCTAGTTATTGCCTCAATTTTATAAACTGGTAACATTATTATCTGTTCTTCCCTTACATCTTACAAATTGTTGTTTCTAGTTTAATTCTGGAAATGTCTGTTGCGATCTGATCAAGGCTCACTTTAACATACTTTGCAATGGAATTCCGTTTCAAACAGCACATAGTACCATGGTAGTCACCGTAAGGTACAAAATTACATCGTCTAAACATTTTAACTTTAATATCAACATAGAAATCTTAAAGGTCCAGCAGTTTATGTTGACGCTTTTGGGGTTAAAAATCTCTATCGATTCAGTACACCAAACACAATAGTATAATGGAGAGTTATGAATGGAGAGTTATGTTTAATTTATCTCTTTGTTACGATACGCCTGAAAGGATCCTAGCAGTGGCCTACGTGTTCTAATTCGAGTATTATGCGAAAAAATTCGACTAACGACCGAAATGTTTGTGATGTATTACAAGAGATATCCAGGGTAAGCTGGGACTTACCTGTCAATTACTGGTAAATTCTCAGTCATCACATGTTTAAACATCAATGTCCAAATCTGCGTAATTTGACTTTTAAAAATAATTCAGAGGGCAATTCCACAAAATCGTCAACCGAGGGGGTCAAAATTAGATTTGTGTATATGTGGTAAAAATTGTTTTATTTCTTTTCATTGATGATTAGTACATACACTACCAACCATATTTTTGTGCTGAATGCATATCACATGCCTGGCGGTCATTTTGAAAGCTGTGTGTCCAAGGAGATGGTGCTGGTTCTGTTATGACAGCGAAAAATTGACAACCACACAACTGGTTAAAAAATCCCAGTCAAGTGAGTTAAACTACTTTTTTTCATCAAATGAACCCTATTCTTTATGTTATAGCATACATTTGATTCCATAGAGTTATAATTGTGGTTTGAGAGCCGCTTCATATTAGTGGGGGCAAATTTGTTACGTCAGTTACCAAAAAAAAATAATAAAAGTTTTCTAGCGTCTTTGAAAAATATCCATGGAAGATGATATACCTCGAGTTCTTAGCAGCTGAGTAACTCACGAAGGCACAATACCAAGCATTTGATTTGAACCTCTCTTTCATAGACTTTGTATGGTAACTGACGTAATAGAATGAATAATAAACATTTTTTTGACTCTGTGGTGAGTTTTATCTGACTAATATTATTTAAAATGCTCAAATATTATGCCATTTTATTTATCATGTATGCTGTTTATTGTGTTTGTCACAATTCAGAATTCAGATGACATGATGATAGTTAATTTCTTAAAATTCTAGTGTTAATATCAATAATTATTTTGCGTTAGTGGCAATAGTTTTTGAAGTTAGAATTGTATCACTCTATTTGATATATTTGTTTTTGAAGAGCGACTATTCAGATCTCTAGGTTGTTCATAATATAACAATACATTATTTATAATATAAGCTACCTAATGGTTATACTATTAATATATTTTCATTTGCCCTTTCAGGAGGCCTAAATCAGCTGGAGAAAAAAAGAAAAAACATGAACATAGAGCTCGGATACGCGAGGAGAAAAAACAACAGATGAAAGATAAAATAAAAAGCAGCAGAGAAATAGGCAGCTTAAATAGTCTCAATAGTCTGAAGATAGAAGAAAGGAGAACAATGAGAAAAGTGAAGACAGAATAAAGAATTTCATGTCAAAAGCAAAACCCCTGTGACATTCAGTCAGCCACAGTTTCCTATGCCTCACTCTCATGTTTCAGCATTTGGAAAGCAAACAGGCACTTTGAAAAACAGTGAAGAGAGCAAACAGGAATTCTCCCAAAAAGCCAGCAAAAGTAGCTGCGCAGTTAAGAAACTGTTGAACATCTTTGTGTTTTGTACCCCAATTCAAGAGAAACAAAAGAAAAAAAAAGGAAGCTTCGAAAATTGACAGAATTGTACAACAGTTCTATGAAAATGACATGGTTTTCTGACAGCTTCCAGGAAAAATGGATTTTATCGATGTCAAGGTAGATGGACTGAAACATTGATTGCAGAAAAACAATCTCTCATCAACTGTAATGGAAAATAGTCTTTTTCCTGACAATGTTTTTCTGAGCTCCATGGCAGTGCGTTAACCTGGTGCTATGAGCTGCTATTTGGGAGACTGTAAAATCTGCAAACATGTAGCAGATCTTTAACCTTATTCTGTGAATATTTTATTGATTACATTAGGACACATAATAATAAGATTTAGCATACTTTTCTCTGCAAAATTATTACCAAATCTGAAGAGTGTTGCGTGAGTTACCAACATTTGTTGCGTCATTACCGCTAATTATTTTTATGTAAAATATCACTAAGACAGTTTTGAAATTTTATGCCTATATTTGTCTTCTATGATATGTTTGAAGAGTGTGGAAAAAGAATTAGAATAAAAAAACCTCCATAATTCACAGAGATTTGAATGTGAAATTTGTGTGTCCTCATTTTTCATTTTGTCCGTGTTGCGTCAGTTATCAATCTTATCAGCCAGCCACCAAGTAGCTAACTGATGGATAAGAAAATCTTAGTATTGTGTCTGAAGGCAATGATTTTCAAAGTCACGACACACAACTTTGGGGTTGTCCCTTCTAAGATAACTAGATAACTTAAATTTAACCCCTCTGAATGTTGCATCAGTTACCCGTGGAATTGGCCCAGAACAAACCTTGTAATAAACAATAATACAGAGGGATAAATTTCTCGCGGTCAGTCAGAATGAGTTCACAAACCCGTTGAACTCGAACACAACAATCTAGATATCGATGATTTTATATAGCAGAAATTGAAAGAAAATTATTCTCTGAATAACAAAACATACTGCACTTATGAGCAGATTATAAGTATATTAGGGTGTTGTGAGCTATTCATTTTTGCAAATTAATTTGTCTCCTGAGTTTAGCTGTTGCTGAGGGGTCACTCCCTGTCTCTTCAGTTTGCATTATCTCTGACTACCTCAAGCTAGTTCAAAATCAAAATCTATGGATAAAGGTTTTACGTGATTGTAATACTTCAGTGTGGTAGAAAGTCAACATATGACTCATTCTGACTGGCGGCTAGAAGCATAAGTTATCTTAGATGTATATTAGGAATGTTTGGCAGTTGGAAGGCATGTTAATCTCCTGTCAATAGTAAAACAGCGGAAATGTCACAAGATCCAAAGGCCTTGCAAAATCGATCATGCATGCAAGGCACTATACCGGGAGGAAGGGGGAAGGGGGGAGGGGGGAGGGGGAGAAAGACAGACAACCCTACATTGGGAGGATAACATCAAGGAGTGGACGAATCTCCCTCTGGCCATCACGCTGAGGATTTGCTGAGGGCCGAGATAGAGAAAAATTATCAAGATGTCATCAGTGGTGCCCGAACAGTCTTCCCCTCCCCTCCTAAAAATTGGACAGAGTATTAAAATATGAAATGTAGCTCAGTTGTGGTTTTTATTTTCACAGTGGTATCCCTTTACTATGAGGAAGAAGCTGCAGAACAGGACGACTTACGAGGGGTTTTGTGTGGACCTCATCCTTGAGCTGTCTCGGAGACTCAATTTTACGTAAGCATTGAATCTTGATGAATCTGAAACTGTTAAGTGTTGTTGTTTTGCTACATTGCTGCAGGAAAATATAGGTGATAGATGAAGATGGTGTCGCTTTAAAGATAAAGATCAACAACAACAAATAATAATAATGATATAATAGTAGTAAAAATTAATGAGCTCCAAGAGGTATAAAGGACAGCATTGAAAACGTATTTCAGAGAAAATTTACTATGTTTCTGAGGCCAAGGTAGGATAGTAATAATGGTAATTCAATAAATTTTAAAAAAGGAGTTTAAGTACGCTGATTATATCATCTAAACGCAATGGCCGTTTGAAGAATTGGTTCTTTGCATCGGGGCTGTTAATTTTTTTTTTTCATTTCTTAGAAACTCCTTATATATATATATATGAAACATATATCAGTTTCATTTAATATCTCTTTCTGTGTCCTTGTGCAGTACTATACATTCTTTTATGGTTCAGTAACTTGGTTTCCCGTCTGTGAAATGTTTACTTTGCCAGCATTATGAACACTAAATTGTTTTGTTCGTTCGATGATGACAACGATAATGGTAATGATGTTAATAAGGGAGACACTGTGATGGTGAGGATTCTTAAATAAACAACAACAACAAGAGCAACAAAAACCAACATATTTTCATATTTGAAAATATATTTTGTTGTTTGTTTGTGTTAATGGGCTGGATTGGTTGCCGGTTGTTAATCTTTATCTTGACATTCACAGTATTTCTGTAACAGGTAACAATGAGAAAGACCAACCAGGTTCGAAGTCGTTTTTTTTATCAGTTCTTCAGACTGTTATTTGATTTAAGTAGCTACGAACTGATAGTCTATGTCTTGAAGTTTAAGTCATTTTTATAAAATGGTGGTGGTGATGATTTTAATAATCCTGAGGATAGCAACCTTGGGTCATAAATGATCATGGATAATACATCCTTCGTTCCCAGAGGAGCATTTCCTTCCATATCTGTAAAGGCCAAAGCGGGAGAGACGTGTCCTGCCACAGAAATTGTAGCTGAAGGTGGTGTGAGAGATGCTGATTGAATTTTTTCTTTTTTCTTTGTTGTCCTCCCACTTTTGGATTCTTTTGGCCTCGGCCGATTTCACTTTCACTGTGGCAGCTGATTTCCAGGATTCCCTGTTGTCAGCTAGGTTTTCTCATGTCTGCGCTGCGATGTTTGCCAATTTCATGCCTCGTTTTAGACATCTATAAATCGTAGTTTCGGTCGGTCTGAATCTCTTACCTTCTTTGTCGAGAAAGAGCTTACTGGAAACAGTTTCTCCATGTCCCGGAGAACACATCGTTCCTCTCAACATTGGCATAGGAGCTCGTGAAGTGACCTAAATAATGGAGATTTTCCACTCTCGATCACAATCATTTCCAGGAGCTTTCCCCTGCTCGAGAGCATCTATAGTTTGGCTGAGGTCTTCACCTGATGGGAGCTGGTCCAACTCTGTGATAACTGTGAGCTCTGGAATACTGCACACGGCCTCATCTTAGATCTAATTGGCTCAGTTTTTGATAGAGATAGCCCAAAAGCTTTCTTTTTTCCTCTGAACAATCCTTGGATCTTTTTCATCATCAGCACAGCTTTGAATTTCCCTGATTAGATTTTTGCCAAAAATCGCCTGCACATTTTCTTGCTGCTTTTCGAGCTTTCCTTCTGGTCTGTCTTCTGATCTGTGTAGAATTTACAACCCTAGATGGGTTGCCTGCTAAGACATATAAGCCCCATCTACTCATAAATCGCAGGTAGTATCGTCTTACTGTTAAACGGCAACAGGTAAAAACTTGACCTCGCATAATGACGATAACCTAAGCCAAACAGGAGTAAAATTTGGCTTCCCGATGTTTTCTTCAATTAATGTCAACAAATACACTTCGACATATTTGGGTGCTTATTTGAGTAAGCATAAGACATATCTGGACAATTATGATTATGATGAAGATTATAATGATGAGTTTATAAATTAGTTATCGGTTGACTGTCTTAAATTTTGAGACATTTCAGACATCAGGTTGACCCCATGAAGAAACACCAGAGTTTGAAGATTTGCCAGTTCCTTTAGTCTATTCATATTTTGACTTGTTTATCTCACATATATTTTAAGTCAATTCTATAAAATGATTAAAATGATGACAATGATTATATATATTTTTTCGCCCTGAGGAAGACCCAACCAGATTCGAACATTTGAACATTGGTTTATTGTTTTTTACCCTGAATTTGTGTATATGTTTAACTCACTTAGTAGAAGCGGTGGACAATTTTTGTGTTCTGTCAAATAAACAGACTCTAATAAACTGATAATAATGATGATGATATTGATGCTGATGGATGAGTTATGTTTGTTGTTCTGGCGAATTGCTAAAGAGCTTTGAAAATTGAGTGGTCAATCAATTCAATGAATTTCCAATTTAATTGTTCTTTAGATTTGTTTAAGTCTATTTAACTAAAGACCAGTTGACGATGTAATACTATGTATGTTATTCAAGACATTTACATAATATGATGTTGGTAATGATGACGATACACAATCCGATATTGGTTTTCTTTTTCATATGTCATGTTTTTGTTTGTTTGCTTGGCCAATTAAGTTGATTGCCAGTTGGCAGATTTTGCCTTTAATTTTACGCCATTTCTGTAAAATAATGATGATAAAGATGACAAAAGAAATGATTCAGAACATGTTGAATGATGACAATTTCACAGGTTTACGATGGTCGAGCCTGCAGATAACCACTGGGGCTCTATCATGCCTGATGGAAACTGGACAGGTGTTGTGGGGATGATACAGAAATTTGTGAGTAACATGGTAACATTAAATGCATTCTTCTTATATACAGTAGAATTAGATGCATTGCCTTCTTGTGTATTGCAATATTTGGTACATAGTTCTCTTATATACGGTAACATTATGTGCGCAGCCTTCTTGCACATGTATTTAGGAGAGTAACATTACATGCATAGTCTTTTTGTATATAGTAACATGCGTTACCTTCTTGAACATGGTAACATTATATCCATTGCCTTCTTATTTATAGCAACACTGGATAGATTGCCTTCCTATCTAGCGACATTAGATTCATTTGCCTTCTTATATGTAGTACGTTAGATTCAGTGCGTTCTTGTATAAAGTAACATTATATTCATTGCCTTCTTTTTCATAACAACATTAGATCCATTGCTTATATTTATAGGCACATTAGAATTTCTCTTATATAGTATTATTAGATGAATTGCTGTGCACCACCCAAAAGGAATTAAGGTGTTATAAAAATTTTGGTGACAGAATATTGGTTTACCGAAGTACATTTTGGATATTGATGATGTAGGTGACATATATGTAATGGCATTTTTTTTTAAAATATAGATTACAGTTCTTTAAAATCAAACAATATAATTCATGAAAAGTAAATAAATGATCCTTTAAGTTGAGGGAGCCAAGTTATTTCCTTCTAACAAATACCAGCGGTATGAGACAAGCCAGACATTTTCTCTCATGTTATTTGAAACAACCCAATCAAAAAATGTATTTTAAACAATTGTCACGGTAAGAAAAAAAATGTACATCACATGGTATTTTTTTCTAGAATTTTTCGTTTCGCGTATGTCAAAAATTGTAAGATAAAAGAGCGTTTTCCCCCCTCTTTATCCTGCTCGCGTTATACCGATTGTACTCAGTAAGGGAAGCAATTTTCGCTGAGGGAGAAAATGGCTCATTGTAATGTAAGAGCAACACAATCAGAACAATAGCTTGACTGAGGTTGATGGGGTCAAATCAAGCTATGTTTATGACCCTTACATATTGTCTAAGCAAGCCCATATGTGATCAAATTATCTTTGCCCTCTGATATCAAAGTAATATTACACATAATATCGTGCATATTGTACATTAAACATTGTGCCTTTTAAACAGAGATCATATGTTACAAAGAAGCAAAGACAATGTGTTGATCTCCACAGGAAATTGACATATCTGTTGCAGCCTTGATAATCACGCTGGAGAGAGAGACTGTGATGGACGCAACGTTCCCCTTCTATTACGATAATGTGGGTGTGCTGTACAAACGGCCAGATCCTAAGAAGAGCTTATGGAAAACTTACTTTCATCCGTTCAAACCTGAGGTGAGATTTCAGTTTAAACCAAACCAAAACAAAACAAAACAAAAAAGAAACAACGATAACAACAACAACAACAACAACAACAACAAAACCATCAATATAATTTACACTGGCCTAAGAACTTTGCTATTAAAAACAGAATAACGCTGATTTAAAGTCTGGACGAATTATTGGCAGTTACACACAGTTTTGATGAAATAATATATTTAATGCTGTCTGATAGTTCTTGGCATTTCTGAGAAGGAAAATGTTAGTCTCGGGGCTAACAAACTGATGATAGAGTGGAGGTATTCTTTGTTCACAGGGTTTGTTTTTCTAGATCTCATTGCATAGATAATGGGACATTATTAAAAATAGATCAAAACATGAGTAAGCTAGTTGGAGCGAATTAGAAAGAAAAAGATCACCACACTCAAATCTTTGAATGCCAGGACAATTTATTAACCTTTTATTTTCCAATAATGTTCAATCCAAAAATCCCTTATAAAGAATAGGTTAACAATACATTTCACATTTAAGTACATTCTAAGTTTTAGAACCTTCTTCCTCAGGAAAACAAAAACTCAAGTTCCTCTAATGTTATTACATAATATGTCTTACATCGGTAATGAAGCCTACCATTGGCTTAATGAAGCTCGAGTTACGCCTCTCTCTTTTCTTTTCTTGTTTTATTGTATTTCTTGGATCTAGACGGTTAACAGTTACTAGACACAACCACGCTTTCATGTTCGTTTGCAAATTTTATAGAGACTTATTTAGCGTAAAGCGCTTTGAGAGCTTTGATGAGCTTTGTAGGTGTTGGCTGTATACGTGTGTATTTTGTTATGCATTCTCTGCCTGCAAAATTTATAACGACTCAATCGGATGATAACGAAAATTATATTGATGTTTCTTGGTATTGCCTGATTGCATATATTTTCCTCTTAGGTATTTCTATGCCTGATGGGTTCACTCCTTATAGGTGCCACTATCTATACCACTCTTAGCGTGATTTCGTATACAAACTCTGGGAATCACCGCCACGAGGAGAACTTGAAGAAGGTGGTGCTCGAGAAAGCTGACGATGAAACTGCATATTTAATGTCCTCTCTAATCCAACATGGTATGCTCTAAATGTCTTACTGATTCCAAGCAATCGTACATTATTAAAGTAAATAATAAAATATTAACTATGCCTGCTATTCTTCCTCTTCTTCTTAGCCGTTACCGCCGTTTGAGGTCATGAGAGTCTCTTCTGACAAGTTTTCTTCATCGGCCATGGTTGTAGACAGAGCCTGGATTTCGCGAACGTTGTATGACTCCACTTCTCGACGTTGTCGGCCTATCTTTGCTTCTGTCTTCCTCTGTTCTTGCTTCCACCCTACTGCATAAAGGTCAACCGATCTGTTTATAATGGTCGTATTATGTTAACTTCCTTTTCTTCAGCCTGAGGGTCAAGGTTGATGATTCTGTGAACATATTCATGTGTAATATGACCAGTTACTATTTTACTATGCCTTTTCCTATTCTTTATCCATAAAATGCTTGCTGCTACGTGTTCCTTTGGAACTGAGGAGAAGAATTTCGGAGAAGTTGACTTCAGATTTATTGTTGGCATTACACTTTCCATGTTTGTTTCTGTAAAACACATCGATGAAATGAAGCCAAATTCATAGTCTGATTAAGATAAACAGTAAGGATAATCAACCAGAAGCTGAACAGAATTTAAGAAGAAGAAAAGTAAATAATGATTAGAAAATGACCTGACACAGGGACGAAATAATCTAAACAAATTAGAGAAAGAACAGAGATAAGTATGAGAGAGAGAGAGAGAGAGAGAGAGAGAGAGAGAGAGAAACAAAGTATCTGACATTAATATAGCATTACCAATATGGCAATTAATATAGCAATAAAAATGACCACGAGAGGAAATTTAATCGTTTGTTTAACATTTCCACAGGTCTATAGATATACTGGACAAATGCAAAATGTTCAGTAGCAATGACCTAACCCATACTCTTCGATTTCACAGGCCACCCTTCTTTACCAAAGTACGGCTCAGGGCGTTGTTTCGTGTCCTTCTGGTGGCTTTTTACCATGATAGTAGCCGCCATTTACAAAGGCAATCTGACTGCTTTCCTGCTGGTTCCCATGGATGATGTGCCTTTCACAAATCTTGCTGAGTTAGCCGGCCAGGATGTCTACAAGTGGGGTGTCACGGGGAGCACAGTGGTGGAGTATTTATTTAAAGTTAGTACATAGTTGTTTTCATTTAATTATTCAGTTGTTTAGATAGTGCTGATACATTTTTCAATAAATATATGAAATGCAAACAGCGCTCAGTGTTTATATAATAAAAATATCTAACTTTTTGTTTACGAGTTGAGAATCCACGGCCTAGTGGGAGATTTTTAAAAAATATAAGTCAAACTGATACTGCCCTGTGACATAGAGTATATGGCAGGCGTGCGCACCTCGATGTTGGTACATGTATTTTGGATGATTAAAATGAACGTTACTCAAAGAAAATTTGTTCGTTATTTTGAATGCGGAAGAACAATAACATAATGCATCATTCTAGGAATGTACAATTCATATCAAACACCCTTGCAAATGTACTATCGCCAAGTGTATTATTATCGCCTTTTTAGAATAACATAGTAAACTTTTTTCGGGTTTATGTAAGTAGAAACACAAATCTTTATGTAACAGATTTCTGTGCCAAATTTTAGATGGATACATTCAGCAGTTTTCATAAGTTTTTTTTATGGGTATTGTTGTAGATTTATAGTAGAGATTAGCTATTCTGCCCATCAGATTTCTTGAAACTACTCTGTTATCTTTATCTATTCTTTATCCTTCACCCCAGGTGTCACAAAGACCGGACTTTAGAAAGATTGGGCAAGGTTTGGAGAAGTTCAAATTGACTGATCCAGACACCGATAGCCTTGATCCACTTGTACATTTGAAGAAAGTCGAGGCCGGTCATTATGCTTACATCAGCGACATGGTTCCCATGGAGATCTGGATGGCCGAGAACTGTGACCTGCGTGTGCTGAAAGAGACGGTTATCCCCCTTCCTTTCGTGGTTGGGTTGCAAAACAATTCTGCCTTCACAGCACTTTTCAATGAACAGTAAGTCACTGGCTAATTGGCTTGTTATAAATCTCCCTAGTTCATGAGGCGCTAGTGAGCACTTTGTTTATGTAATATATTCAGTTGTCATGTGATAGAGACGGTAGTGTAACAAGAACTGCACTTGAAAATCAGTACAAGTTCGGCATCACCATTTCAGTTATTTCTCAATTTTTATGATGGTGATGATGATGGTGATGATTATTTATGTTATCATTACACTAATTATACGCAAGACAAAAATCTACTCCTCTTTATTCCTACGCAGGAAGGTGGGGGGGGGGGGGGGGGGAATTGCCCCTCTTTTCTCTCCCCCCCTCTTTTCCAAAAAATAACCAGAGACAC
>JBCEWB010257855.1:0-23178 GCA_039654565.1 Peronia peronii
TGCGGGTTTTCGATCTTCGTGTCCTTCCATCCCCCGATGCAGGACCCGCGAGTCGGTCCCGGCCCGTTTTCTCCGTGAGCAGACGCCATACCACAGAGCCACTGCGTCCCTCCGAGAATGGTGTGACACGCTTTGTTCACTTTATATACTACAGCTATGCTTTGTTGCGAGAATGGTGTGACACGCTTTGTTCATTTACATATTATAGTTATGCTTTGTTGTGAGATTTATCATTTCCCGGGATTTGAGACTAAACCGTGCGGTGAGAAGCAGTTATCTATTGGTTCAACTACTTTAATTTATCAATCTGTTTCAGGATCCGTTTGAGAATGAGCGTCTGCCCAATGCACGTGGACCATATAGTGTTAGACCTAATCAAACGTTCCATCTCATTTTATTATTATTTTTTAAACTGTTCACTACAGGTCTATTCAGCGATAATGTCTGACCTCACTACCACTCCTTTCTTGCATTAGAAGGTGTTGTTTGGCTCTAGGCAAATGGTGGAAAGAGACAATAGGCATAACATCTACTCTGCTACATGTCATGTAGTCTTGACCATCAGCCAACATTCCTAATGGCTGTTATGTATTACTTGTGTTATGAGCGTTTTGTGTGCGCATTATTCGGCACATCTCATGGGGTAAATGGGCCCTATGACCACACGTTGTTAGATTATTACTTTCAGGCTTTTTCAAGCTCTTACAGATGAACGCCATAAAATTGTAAAATGTGCGGGAAACTGGCTTGATCAGATGTATAATAGATCTATCATTCAGTCTTTATTGGTCAGATATATATCTCATTTCCTGCAAGAAATTGCCTGTGTAGACCTAACACCTCAGTTCTCGGGATTTTTCAGTCTTTTGGCCAAAAACATAATTCGGGTCACGTAAAGCTGTTCAGTCTCTGATAGACTAAAGTGTAGTTTGATTATTTGGGCATTTGTTTGGACGTGTTTTTATTTTGCTACAAGCTCTCTCATAGTCCATGAAGTATGAAGAACACTTCAGCTTCAGAAAATAATTTAATTAATACTTGTAGTAGCACCATAAGGCTATTCTGTTTCAGGTGGATTTGATGAATCAGACGGACCGGCATTCCCGTTAGTTTCATAGTCGTATTTTCTTGTAATGTATAACCTTTTACATGTCAGATAGTGTGATAGGCAATTTGATTTAACAGGAACTTGATAATATACTCTAAGTAAAGGTTCCCAATTCAGCCCCCCCCCCCCCACACACACACACGCACAAACACCCACATATTTCGATCCAGGGCTTTTTGCTGTTTACAGCTTATGACAACTAGAAATTTGTGAAACCGTTTAGACCCTGAGATTCAGATACTGCAATTTAGCCAATGACAACAGCCACTTTCCAAGGCGGTACGAATACTGGATTTTCAGTGGTTGGTACAATGCTGTTGGCTGTTGTCATAGAAAACACAGCAGAACCAATGAAAATGCATTCTTTCACCGAAAGGGATGGTATAAATCAGTGCACTGTGGAATCACATTTGTAAGAGGTGCAGAATTTAATTGGAATTTTATCTAAATACGGTGTTGAGTGGACTAGATCAGTTTCCATTGTCTGTGGTTGGAGAGTGGAATAAATTAATGTGGAGTTTCCACAGCCTGTGGTTATGTCTGGGCATAGTAATATAAACAAGTCTGTGATGACATGTCGGCATCAGTGCTGTTGCCATCCCAGGTGTATGCGCAGTAGACAGCGAGTTAATGAGATGATCCCATGATTGATAAACAACTATCTTCCACCAGTTGTATCCTGCTCCTCCTCCCCCCTCTCGCCCCTCCCCGCCACTCCTGTTGAATTTCATGTATAATCGCCCCAAGCCTGTACTTCCTGTAGATGTTTAGTCTTTTGGCCGAGGAGCTTTTTCACTTAAAATCAGATTTTCCCCGTAAAGATTGTACGTGGATCACAGAAGCCGGAAGTAGACATGACAACTGATGTAAACAGTCGCTGCTCGCTAAATTTTGCCCATACCAAGATAAGGAAATGAGAGGCAAAAATGGGGTGATAGGAGGGGGGGGGGGGGGGGGGGGGGGGGGGGGGGGGGGGGGGGAGAAAGAGCTGGTGTTGAAATATTACGTTCATGTGTTTATGAAACAGTGAATTACACACAGTTAGGCGAACTCGCTAATTTCGTCCATAGTTCGACCTTCTTACCTGCCTGCCATATGTCTGGAAACTGAAACTGAATTGGTAGATTGGCCGGAATAGCTCATCAGAATGTGAACACAGTTATGTGTTTCATTAATTCTGAGTCTGCCATTTTGCATTGGTTGAACGCACCATAACGCTAAATTGTAATATAGTATTTAGTAATGGAGTAGCCTATCTTTTTTTTTCCCCTGTCAGTCGTGGCAGCCTGAAGGATTACTGGAGAAGCGATCAATAAGTACTGGTATACGTATTATCCCTGTCAGAAACACTAAAATGTAGTTTTTTTTAATGATGTAACCCTTTAATTTCCTGTCAGACTTCAGACAGTCAAATTCATTAAGTAAAGTTCGTCAGCACTGTACTGTACATGGCAGATATCCTTTGTGTGAGACATGCTGTATAGCCGTTTGTAGCAATTTGTGGTATAACCAGTGTTTAACTTCTCTCTCGCTCTCTCTTTCCCTTATTCTCTTTTTTTTGTTGGGGTGGGGGTTTGGGGGGGGGGGAGGAGAAAGGGATAGGGAATCAGTCTCCAGATCGTCAAAGTCATTGACCAGCGGAACTGTATGGACAGCTGGCAGCCAGAGTACCCCCAAGGGTTAACTGTAGTGTGAGCAATACCTCCCGATAGTGCCCAGTTGTTGGAATCCGTCAGTCTTGAAAGATTTAGATGTTAAGCTCTGCAAAATTTTGCCCTGGATCTTCTTTGTCTGTTTGCTTCAGTCTGTGGAATTAGTGACTCCTCAAAATAAGAAAGGCCTAGCTGTGCAGATTGTTTGCCTTTGATCTAGGCATTCAGAGGCTATTGTTCCCCTTCTGCGGAGGTCAGATTCAGGTCCTTCTAGAAGATATCGTTGTAGAGGATCAGTGGTTTGCTGTGAGGCACTTTTATCTTCTTTTTTTTTTTCTTCTTGTAGTCTTTCAATCCTAAGAAAGTAGAATATCCCTGCTTTATGTGTGTGCCGGGTTTGGTGAGAAGAATTATGTGTATAAAAATTTGGAATTTGGACATTTTGCCGGAACAGCGTGGGTATCTCCATCTATTCTCCTTCTGATCGTTAATTGCCAAGAGTATTTTAAAAGTGTAATGTATACATTGGATCTCTGAAATACATTTGCCCTCACCCGAGTAGATTAGGCACCCAGAAGCCAAAGAACCATTGAGTTACAAAAAAAAAAAAAAACTTGTAGGGTCCAATCTTCGTTTTGTTTTCGTCCCCCGACAGAATTCGAGCTTTGAACCCGCAAGATAATTTTTTTTGCAGAGGAGCATATGCCTAACCCTTCTCTCGCGGCGACCCCATTGGATACTTTCCTTGCACTAATTCTGCATACTGGAGGTCCTTTGGAACTCCGTCATTCATTCAATGTTTAATATATAATATAATAAGTATGTGTATTCTGTCGGTCCCCAGATTTCCAAGTTCGTCAACTTGCAACAGTACCTGAACAACTACCAGCAGGCTGTCAGCACCATCCACAGGTGTTGTCAGGAGAGTTCCCGCTTCAATGAGGTGGTAGAGGTGAGAGATAGCATAGCTGCTCTTTCTTGTCCAGTGATCTATCATAACTTTCTGTCTTTCTGTATCTCTTTTTCTCTCTTTACTTCTCCCTGTCTTTCTTACTCATTCTGTTGTCTTTGTTTGTTTCTCTCCATCTTGTTCTCCCCCACGGCTTTTCTCTCTCTCTCTCTCTTGCTTTTTTGCCTTTCTTATGTTCTCATTGTCTTTCTACCCTCTTTCTCTCTATCTCTCTTCCAACACTTCTCTTGTGTTTGAACTTCTCTTTTCTTCTCTTTTGTTATTTGTATGAATGTTGTTTTTTCATCCTTTATCTTGCCCTCTCTCTCACTCCCATACCAATAACTCTATACAAGAAAAACTTGACATCAGTCCCATATCATCTGGTTGTACCACAATTGTTCTAGATTGCAATGGTAGGAGTCTAGGGCCTGAATGATTTGGTCTCACTTGACAATATGGGGGGAGGGGGAAGGGGGTTCCAGTTGACTCCCTGCACCTCCAACTGTTTTCATTTATCTCCTCAGTGCAAATATCTCCAGTTTTAGCCTGTCCATTATTCTCTCCCTTTCTTTTTTTGTCGAGTTCCATTATGCTTTAGTCCTAACATGTTAATAGGAACTGAGCAGAAGTTCAGTTTTATAGAAAAATTTGTTTTGATAATGATGGAAAAAGATGATAGAGATTCAATATTTTGTCTCCTCCACAGCACATCACCTTGAATACTAAAGGTCGAGAGGTAACGAGTCTTGAAGGTGAGCAATTTATGTTTGTTTTTTGTCACTGTAGATGGACAAATTTTGTCATAGTAAATTACCTGATTACATTTTAGGTGTTTCATAACTTCTGTTTACATATTTGTTAAAACCAGAACTGGTCTGCAAAATGCACTTTCAGGCAAAGAAACAAAACCAAATATATTTTTTTCCCATAGTCAAGTCTGATTTAAAAGCGTATTTATGATGTCATATGAGAAAAATGAAATTTTATTGTCATGAAAGAAAATTTGAGTCTTGCAGCAAATTATGAGGGAAAAAAAGTACATGTATTCGATGAAATCAATTTATGTTTGTTTGGGAATCAGCAACTTTTTACTTTTTGCATGTGAGCAAATCTGAAATTGATAGATTAGAACATGAAGACAAGTTTTTAAAAAATCCTTCTCAAGCAGAAAATTCTCCACTCCAGATTGATTGCATGATTAGTTGTGAAAAATCCATTCTGTGAAGAGTTGATAACTTGCTTGAAGGACATAATGCTTTTCATGTTGAGAGAACTCTAGGATGACAAGATAACACGACAGCTCAAATAGGGTGTGATTTTTGGTTGGTATTTACATAAGTTGATCGCTACATGATTTCATGTGCATATTATATTTCTCCTATTGTCTTTGTTGCATAAAAAAGCTGTGGGAATTCTTTTCCAGCTACTGAAAGCCAAACATTCATTTTATTCCGGAGATGTTTGTTTTCTGGTCAAAAAGTCAGTGATAGCCAAAGCTAAGATTTCAAAATGATGTCTTGAATTTACATGTATTAATGAGCAGTGTATTAATACTCAGATACAAGTCTGTTTTTAAGTATAGTATGTATTGAAGTCAGAAGTGATATTGTTGCCAGTTTGTCATGTGTCCCCTGTCTTGCAGATGCCCTTTTCAAGCCAGTGCAGAGAGTGCAAAGAAATACACTGGTTTTGCATGTAAGTAGCACATTTATTTTCATTTACAGAGACCAGTATTGTAATATTCCATTTGATGGCAATAACTCATTTTTTTTTCTTCATATGCATCTGTGAATAACTGAAATGGACAGAAATTTTCCACAGAACAATAAATAGATACCCAGTAATACTCCAGTGGGTATATTGCGACTATTCAATATATTATCATCCGGATGGTCAATGACAGCTCATTGTGTATTTTGAGTAAAAATAAATACCACAGTCAAATTGATTATGGTGCGACTTTATTGGACTCCATTCCAGATTTTTTACTCTAATTTAGTTATTCAGATCCTATTCTGTTCAGTATTATCCAGTGTTATATAATGTTAAAATATCTGATGATTATATTTACAAACAAGAACAACAACCAAAAAACATTATAATGGAGGCTCTTCTGATAAAATATAATGGTTTCAGTTTCCAGCTTCACTTCATATTTGACATTCAGACGTTAGTGGATAGATATTATGTGTGTGATGTAAGATCATTGTGGGAGAAAAAATTGTGCAACATTTTTGTTAACAGTGTTGCAGCATTTTAAAAGGTTTGAGCTGTTTCCTTTGCAGAAAATGAATTTTTCAACATTCTTTTAACTGTTTGAGGGGTGTACCATATCAGTATTGAAAATTTGCTGTTGTATCAGTGATCCTCAAGTCACATATTTTTTTTGTATTTCCTGGACTATGAAGGTTACGATTTGACAAGTATGTTTTAACTTTCAGTGTTCATTCACATATTGTTCTCATTTTTTTTTTTCATGTCATCCCTCCAGGATCTCATCAAGTACACTCCCGAGGACCACCCAGATTACCACAACCTGCAGAAAGCTCTCAAGTTGGCTCAGGGAGTGTTAGAGATGTTCGCTATACCAAAAACTGTCACAGTAAGTACAGCAGTGTCTTATATGTGTCTGTTTCTTCATCTTGTGAGGTTTCAGTGAAAATGTGGCCTAGCCTGGTGACAAATTATTCAAACAGCAATCCTTACTTAGTATTTGTATCACAGATTTACTTCTATGAACTTGTTTGGAGAGGTTCAGCCAGGTGGTAACTGCAAAAGACATTGTGAACAGAAGGACAAAATGACTTGTCTTTTCAGTCAAGATGTATTGAAAGTTAATCTGTCTATCCTCTTGCCCTGTTTTACATTGTTGTTACACTTGTAAGTTGCACAGTAACAATTCATGCTGTATGAGTTGTTGACTTTGCAATGTGTTCCATAATGTAACGGAACAGGATCCCCCTGTCATATGACAACTTACAATGTCAAACAAGGGGAGCATTGATCACCATCATGTGATCTTAGAAGATATTCTAAAATATCTGTCAGATTCAAATGAATTCAGTTTTAAATCATGGTATTTGATACACAACTGATTTTCATCTGTGTACAAGATTTTACCTTTGTTCCTGATTTTGCCTGTATAGAATTTGATTGGTTCATGAGTCTGATTTTATGTGTTGTTAGGGAAGATGCAAAACTGGAATCACGTACTGATGTCAGAATCTGAATATATATCATATTATTAATTTATCATATTTGTATCAAAACTGTTTCCAGTGCCTTGGTGATATTTATATGACTGTTGAGAAGAAAAACATATACATACTTGTGTACATGTACACAGAATACATTTTGCAATCATGTTTGAGTTCAAGACTGTGATATGCTAGACAACCCATGTTTAGAAACGTTCATGGGTGAAAGTCACCAAGACCTCTCTCATCGTATTAGCATTTTTCTTTGAAGATAATGTAAGGATATCAGAAACCTATGTTCATGATCATGTTTTTTGTTCAGGCCCAGGAAAACCGTCGTCTTGTGAAAAGCAGTTTCCTTGTTGAGCTGGTCTCTGGGGTGAGAAAGCTGCGATACATCTTTCTCTTCAGTGATGTGCTGATCTGCACTAAGAGAGAAACACACAGGTGAAAACGAATATCTATCAGACTTTACTCGTTCGTCTGTATACTACTCTACATAGGGACACAAATTCAGTTTGATTGTTTTTTTGACAAAACTGTAATTTTCACCTCTCTATTAGTTTGTAAAAGATTTGTTGGTATCTTTCCTTGTCCTTCTGTTCTCATTGTGTCAGGACATTCTCCTGCTTCTGTCTGTCTGTCTTTCAGTCTGTCATCTATCTACCTGCCTGTCTGACTGATTGTCTGTTTGTCTTTCTTTCAGTATCTCTGTCTGCTTGCCTGTTTGTCTGTCCATCCATCCATCTGTTTCTCTGCCTGTCTGTATGGTAGTATGTTTGCATGTGTAATACCTGTTTGTCTGTCTATGTGTCTACCTCTGTTTTTTTCACCTTCTATCTCTTTCTCTCCATTATAGTATTATACATTTAATATGTCAGATATACATATCTATATATATTTTTAACAACTTTTCCATTTCTTTCAGAGGGAACAAAGTGACCTTTAACATCAAGTGGTATTTCCCTCTGAGCCTCATCCAGATTGATACCAGATTTGCATACACTGGTAGGTTCAGCTGGCTGTCAAACCTTTGCCATGTTAAGGAAATATAAATTACTGCATACTACACTGACAAATTACCCTGTAACACTACAGCTCAAGAACAGGCCCTTGATTTGTACTATCTGAACTGTACCTATTCCCTCCTTATGAATCTGAATAAATATTGTGCAGCTTGATGAAATCAGTCTTATGTAAAATTTTTCTTGTATAAATTTCATTTGTCGGTGTCAATAGCAAGAGGAATGAAAAAAAGTTTTAGCCATGCTGAGATATTCATGTTGAAACTTAAGCCCTGGATCCCATAATCAGTAAAATCCAATTTTCTCAATGAAGCTTCCTTTGACATCTGACTCATTCCAACTGCTAGCCCAACAAATTTGATTTAATTTTCGGGTCCAGTGATGAAAAAAAAAAAAGATTCAGTTTGAAATCTTCTGCACAGAAATATTTCATTTTCTTTCTTTCTCTGACGGTTTTGTTTCGTCGGGAGTTTTGTTTGCTGATGGTAATGGGATTTTTTTTTTTAATCATCAGGGATTAATTTTTTAAACTTTTTAAACTTTGGAGTATTAGCCTATCTTTATGGCGGCATAAAATTTTTCTTTTCATTTGATATTAGATTGTTTCTGCCTAACTGCTATCTAGCAATGCAGCTATGCTTCAAATGTCAGCCCAGTTGCTTTAATTAAGAAGTTATGCCAATCTGAATGCTGATTTAATTTTTTTTTCTGGCTTTTCCATACAGATGATACCAAATTTTCCAAGAGGGATGAAATACAAGAATTGAAGAACAAAATCAGAGCCTTGAAGAAAGAAATGCGTGCAGAAATAAGAAAATATGATGACAAAGATGTAAGAAGCATGAACATTCTTGAACTGTAGGACTGTAGTATGTTTTCAACTGTTCCTCATTTTATCCAAAGCTTTATACTCTTACAATTTGGTAACTGGCTGTAACAATTTTTTGTTTTTTTGTAACAAACTTTGGCCTTTTAAAGAGGAACTATAACCATCAGTTTTTCAGTGTCAGGAAAGGGAAGATTTTAAACATATATCATATGTTGATGATGCTTTTAAAATGACTTGGCTTTAACTTTCTAATTTTAATTACTTCTTGGTTTTTTTTTCTAAATCCAACCGGAATTAATGAAAGTATGGAAACTTAATCTCGGAATCCCAGCATATTGTCAGTTATCCAAGTAATAGAAAACAATTTATTCAATATTTCAGAAGCACAGATCACTCGTCAGTCTTGGCGGAGCAACAAAAGTTGAAAAAATCAGGAAGAAAATTAATCAGCTGGTAGGTAGTATAAATATTAAAATAAATCAGAAACCCCATGTGAATGAGTCAGTAGCAAGGCTGAGAGTCCACCAGTTTGACTTGTGTGTAGCAGCATCTTTTTATATTATCTAGCTTGTGAGACTTACTTGTTCTCCATTGATTTGGCATTCTTTTCATGCTATTTAGACCTGAGTGATGTCAACATTCCTGATCTAGTAGCAAATATTTCAGCTTGGCCATCCCACCTCTGTGTTGGCTATGAACTTTTTTATTGTTTTCAGCAAGCATATAAAATGAAAAGTGTTTGCCATAATCAGATGAAATGAGCTGTTTGTTGTTGATGTGTAGAGTTATACAAAAAACTGTTAAACTAAATAGTAAATGTCTTCTGTGCTGTGATGTTTATTGTCAATTTAGCTCCTGTGAGCCAGTGGTCAATAAAATCCAATTTTCTCAGTGAAGCACTACTGACATCTGGTCTCATGACAAATGAATAGTGAGTGATAATTTTCCTATTGTTTGATGAGAGAGTTTTGGTGCCACAGGAATTTGTGATTCAAACATTATGTATGCTTCCACAGGAGGGCCAGCTGATCCTAGCCTCCCCCAAGCTGCCGTTCAAAGTTTCCATGGAAAGTGACAAGGTGGCGACACTGCTCATGTCCACAGAGTATGAACGGGAAGAGTGGAAAGAAACAATCACCTCACTGTCCAAAAAATGTAAGTTGTCTTGACTACACAGGCCTACTTGATGGATGCATTTATCTTTTGTGTTATAAGGGAAGGATGGAATCATCATAAGGGATTTTCCTAAGGAGAGAGAGAATAAGAATTTCAGTTAATATCTTGTCACAGGGAAATGGGAAATTCACATGGACAGATAGAATAGGATTTTCAAATCGAGCATCTTGTCATAGAGATGCGGAAAAGTCAGTTAGAGGAATAAAAAAAAGAATTTATATTAGGCAGCTTGTCTTAGATGTGAACAAAAATTCACATGATCCTCAAGTTTGCTTTTTTATGTTACTCTAAAAGTTCTGAGAACTGGCTCAAAATGACAGTCCTGATGAGCTGATTTCTAGAGTCTTATTTTTATCTTGAATTGAGCTATTTTTTAACTTTGGTCCTTTCATATCGACTCAGCATTTATGCACAGCTTCATTATAGTTTTCCTGACATGAAGGATGAAATCATAGTGTCTAAAATTTTAGAATCTGTCCTATCATCACACATACAGACAAGGATGGAAAATCAGCTTGGCAAATATAAGAAAAACATCTTCTGAGGGAACTTGTATCTAAAAGATTTTCCTCTTTAGGAAATTGAGTAATGATTATTGTGATAGGAGAAGATGCAGAATTTGAAGATTTTGATACAAGGAAGTCACTGTGTTGTGAGACATTTTGCTTCTTGTTGTTTCCCCAGGTTCTGAGAATGACAGCCAGCAGAGCATGAGCAGCATCATGGTCCAGGAACTCATCAACAGTGTCAAAGAGGTAAGCAGAACTGTCTGGTTGGTTCCATCTGTGTGCATCATTTCAGATCGAATCAAGAGTTTTTGTTGTTATTTTTTTATTTAGATTTTTTAAAAAAATTCTCTTGCAATTTTTGTGTTATGTCATTTTTAGTTGTATTTTTAATTCAGGTTAGCCCAGCTATAACTAAAAGTCTGTGACTCTTGAGAACATGTCTGATGTTTTCATTTTCTTCAAAATTATAGAATCCAAAATTCTGAAAAGTATTAAGAAATTACAGTAATCAAATTTTTTTTAACAATTTCATAAATTAGATACATTTGTTTTGTTCCTGTATTTGTGCTGCTTATTTTTCTTCTGCACTTTTTGAATTTGAATTAAGTGCCACAACAGCTAACTCAAAATATTTTTTTTCTTATGTACTTTGAATTGCACCTCAGAATCTGTCAAGAATGAAATATAAAATCATATTCATAAATCAACATTTCATTGTTAGTGGGAAACTAGTGAGTAATGCAATTGTTTCATACAGAATTTGTTACTTTCAGACTCCACAAGTCAATAACATTGGCAGTGTTCTTGTAGACAAAGGTGAGATGTGATTCTTTTTTTGTGTTGTTGTTCAAACTTCAGAGCTACAGTTGAAACACAAATCAGTTGTTCAGACTTCAGATCATAGTATGTAAAATCATAGACTATTGTGAACATAGATAATGTTTGTGACAATTGTGGATGACATCATATCTTGCAGATATGCAAGTGACACAGTCTCACCACATTGTGTGAAATCCCATCTTGATGAAGTTAACACTTTCAACGTAGAGATCTTTATTTGTGTTGTCAATTTCTTAGTGTTAATTCAGCGACATTTGTCAGTCGTTGAAAGCCAGTCATACATATTGAGTTGAAGATTTTGTATCTTCATTGAGCAAACATTGCTGTTTGCCCAGTCTATATTAACATGATGGCTCAAAATTCTAGAACTTACAGTCAAGATTGTGGAAGGATTGAGGTACCTGAAATAATAAGTAAAAGTCTTGGAAAGATAAAAAAAAATGTGTATAATTTTGGCAGTGGGTCCAAAGACATACTTGCTATAACAAATGTTCAGAGTGCCAGATTAGGCCAAACCATGATATCAATGGTTCTCAGGTTTGGTCATCATGCCATATCATGCTCATAACCCAGAGCTGGACAATAGCAAAGCCAGAATCCAATCAGTTTTTTTTTTTTTTCCTGTGACAAATTTTAGTGATGGAAATTGAGATCTTTTTGTTTATCTGTCCTGAAAAATGCATAGGTGGCACTACATTCTTGTGTGAAATATGGAAATGTTGTAAGGATTAGTGTGTAAGTCAAAGAATGAGCCTGTCTCTCACAAACTGAAAAAAAGAAATGAGTCTGTATTGTTTACCTGACTATACAATTCTCAGATGATGCACATTATCATGAATATTTTGACCGCTATGTTTTCTTTTCTTTTGTAGATGAAGATGTTATCACAGGAATACTCAATGTGACTATCCACAAACTGAATGGATTGACAGAAGAATGTAGTAAGTCTCGACTGTTAGTTTGGTTTTCAGCATCATCCATGATAATCCAGACCTGCAGCATATGCTGTATCTCTTTTCTTTCAAACAGATATTCAGATATTATATTTGACTTTGATACAGTGTTGTGAACATTTACTGATAGATGTAAATGACAACTATTAGAAATCATATGTGCATAGAAGTGTTTTTGAAAGGTAGTTGATATAACTCAGGATTAGTACAAATATTGGGAAGCCATATAGACAGTATATCAAAACCATTAATCAGTGTCTGTATAAGTGTGGATGTCATATGGATAAGGAACTCTGCAAAAGTCATTTTTGCTTGTAAATGGTAACTGAGTGATTTTTATCACAGATACTTACTGCTGCCTGGAGATGGACAGCTTTGGCCATTTCTTTATGAAGGCTCGCACCAACATCTGTGAGGCCTCTCGTGATCCTGCCTGGAATGCTGATTTTGAACTGGAGCTGGAGGGCTCACAGACCCTGAGAATCTTGTGCTTCAAGAAGGAGGAAGGAGACCAAGGAGACACACTGCTGGGTAGAGGAGCTCTGGAGGTGAGACTGAGGCATCTTTGTTCTTTTCACCTTGCTGTGGCTAGCTGTGATGTAGTGAAAAGATAGTCCTTGCATTGGAAGGTTTCAGTGGAAAACTCATGATATCCATTTAAGAAATTTCAGAACATCAAGCATCAGTATTGTTGTACTTCAAAGTAAAATTACCTACATTTTTTTTTAAAAGTATGATTGAAAATAGATAAGCTAAAATATACAACAGGCCTCACAGACATAGTAATCAACAGGAAATCATGTACAGTCTGCAACCTTCATTTTCTCAGAAGTGCAAAAATATGACATGGTGAGCATTTCCATTGATCCCTTCATTTATGTTATCAAATGGTCATTAGTAGTTTCCTCTTCCTGAAAGAAAGATTCTGCCATATATCATTTTCTCAATGCATTTTTTTTTTACTGTTGTTTGGGGAGGGAGTGGGGGGGAGGGGGGGGGGAGAAGAAGAAGGAGGGGCCCAGCAGGAAATGGGTCATGTCATGTCATATTTAAGACGTACAATTATGATCAGGTGATCACAGATCTATTTAAATTTACATCAACGTTTGACTTGACTAAGTGATTTGATCCTCCTTGTCTTAGCATAGCAACTAGATTTAACTGCACCTTTTCTGTGTTTAGTATATATGCCTTCAGCACATAATGTTTCTGCATTTCAGCATATAATATTTCTGAACTTCATTGCTCTCTGTGGCCAATTCACCAACCTCAGCAAATGAAAATTTAGAGAAAATGTCCCAATTTCATTTCCAGTTGAGCAAGAGCTGGCTGAAAGGTTCCTTCCAGGAGAAAACGATCTCAATGAATGAGGTGTCCCTAGTGATCTCAGTGCGCCATACCCCTGTGGAGAAGACTATGCAAAGAACACCATCTCGCAGTGGCTCAGCTGTCTTTGGTGTCAAACTGGAGTCATGTACTCGGCGAGAAGGCAAGACAGTCCCAACCATTGTCACAGCTTGTGTTCAGGAAGTAGAAAAAAGAGGTAGAAAAATGTTCTATTTATTATGAGAATAAGTAGAAAGTGATAATTTATTTTTTTACAATTTTTGTTTTTATTAATTTTTTTACAATTTTTTCTTAATCCTTTCGATACATTAGGTTTTTGCTCTCAAGAACGTCCCTATTTTTTCTTATGCTGAATCCCATGTACATAAGGATTTTATGAAGATTAAGGTGTCATATTTCAAATTACTGTGGCATGTTTATTATATGAGTAAACCCAATGAGAGTACATATATTCTGAAAGGTAATTGAATAAACTTTGACATCATATCAAAAACAGACATGTAAGATCAAGGTCAAAGGTCAAGGTCATACATGAAAACATAAAAAAAAAATAATCAGTAACTCGTGTTTGTGAACTATTGAAATGTATTTTTTCCCCTAAATTAGGAAATAACATTCAAATGCAACATTGAATAACATATGTTGGCTAACTTATTTAGAAGTTTGAGTCTCATGATACATAAGCAAAATAACAGTCTTCTTGTTCAGCAACACCAGAAGATACATGTGTTGACCATTTGCCATGCCGACCTCTACATCTAGACCTGGGCACATTCATTGCTTTTGCTTTCCCTTATGTCTGTTTTACACCTATCCATTTTCCTTTCCCCTTCATTTTTTCTCCTCAGAATTCTGGATCTACAGTTTCTTCTTTCCTAGATCTAGAAATAGCTTTTCTCTTTGTAGGTTTAAATCTAGCACTGCGATCACCTCCATTACTGAAACCCTCCACAGAGTCCATCTTGATCGGCGATAGAACATATTCTGAGCCAAAATCTGAGATGGATGAATCAGTGGAATCACCATCGAAAAGAATTCTGACTTCAGCTAACGATTTTCGGGTTCTATTTGATCTTCCAGTAGACGCTGTATAGGCTCGTCTCTCATCTCGTCTGCCATTGTAAACACTGCTGACCTAATTCAAGTTCGTCAGTGCATTGTAGTCAGTAGCAGTAACAAATCACCTTAATACCTAGTTCTGTGTCAAGAACGTACATTTACGTCACTGCAGAAAATATTGGACAATAATATGACATAAATGTACGTCTTATAGGTATTGAAGGGGTTAAAGGGAATTAACAGGATATTGCAAATTGTAAAGGCTTCGTGCTAGCTGGAGACATTCATGACATGCACCAAACATTGTGGACAGAGTTGGAAGTACAGTTGCTAGTCCATAATGAAATTACAGTGAGATACAGATAAACAATAATCTTACATTTCTGTGTGGATTTGCTAATCCTAACCCTGCAAGCTTTTGAAAAACATTTTTGCATTTTTGCTGGCTGTATATGAAACTCTTGATCAAGTTTTTTGTTTGCACTTTTCAGGTCTGGATGAAGTTGGTATTTATCGAGTATCAGGAGTCACATCAGACCTGCAGGGTATTAAAAAGTTGTTTGATAAAAGTAAGTCCTATCTGGCACACACAGAGAATATTGGTAGGGTTTTGGTCTGCTCAACTGTCATTTTTTTTTTGTGCAAAATGTTTTGTGATGATATTCGTCATATTCAACAAGTGCCCATATCAGTGGAGATGAAGGTAGCATGTAGTAGATGTATTTTCAGCCCTTATTTTAAGGAAACTATCATACTCAGAGCTAAATGGCAGAGAAATGCGGAGCAGCTGGGTGAAATTAAGGGGATAGAGAGAACTGCATTGAGAAAATTAGACTTTACTGACCATGTGATGACAGGAATTAATTTTGTGAATCTGAAAGTGTTGGCATAGATGAGTCTTAGGTAAATAATTTTTTCATCACCATAAAGTACATTCATTTTTGTCGGCACTGAGACCAGTACTTCTTAAATCTGTGCTAAAAACTTGACATCAGACATATTTCACTCAGTCACATGACAGACATTTACCTTGTATATACATATTTTTGTGTCTGTGCTATTGACAGATGTGAGAGCCGGGGCCCAGGCGGTACAGGATGTGGACATTCATGCAGTGACAGGAGTTCTCAAGTTGTATTTCCGGGAACTGCCTGAGCCTCTATTTACGGAAATGTACTACCAAAGCTTTATTGATGCCCTCAGTGAGTCCCTTTGCTTAAACGGCTGTCTGAATCCTTAGATGTTTAGGGAATATTGAAGAATTGAAGAATAAAACTATGGGACGAAGCAGTATAGCAGTTATTTTTCATGGTGATATATATTGTGAATAATATTGCAAAACTGTCAGAAGTTGATTTATTTTTTAGCACAAGCACTGAATCAAAAGGATAGAAATAGCAATAGTTTTATTTATTAGAACCATTAAATGCTGGATAATTTTTCAGTATGTCATCTCATCAGATGAAGGAGGTGATCCAGTCTTAATTTTGTTAGTTTATGTGTTTGAGTTAAGCAGCCTGGAAAAAGATTTGGTTGGATATACCAAATTTGATGTTGTTGTTCATTTCTAGTGATGAGAGTCTTATGAAATGAAAATGATAATAGACAAATAATTTAGTGGTGATTTGCATTGATGATAATGTTCAATTTTAAATATGGTTTTATTATTGGTGTTAAAATTTGATGTGTTATAAATCTAGAAAGAGGTATAACCCTTCATAAAGATGAACTGTTAGTATATAGCCTGATAGATTAGGCTAAATCAGTCTTTCAACCTGTCATGGATGGATATTAAAAAGAGATTATGTCATGTACAATCTAGTCTACAATCCTTGCATCTTCACAACTACATCCATCCATCTACCCATCTGTCCATCCATTCATTTATTCACCCATTTGTCTGTTCATGTGTCAGCTCATCCATCCCATATATTCATTCATTATTGTATTCATATATGTATTTATCTGTTGACCATCCATTTATCCATAAATTAATAAACATCCACGATCTTCCCTGTCCAATCATTCTCACCAGAATTGTCGGATGATGAAGCCAAAGAGCAATGTATGCTCACTTTACTTCATGAGTTGCCAGATGCCAACTATTACACCGTGGTCTATTTGCTGGAACATCTTGTCAAGTAAGTCTTACCTAGGAATCTTCTGCTGCCCAGGGGAGTTTTAAATATGACAGCTGGCAGAGCTTAGCTTCATTGTGAAGAAGAAAGGATTACCGTGACACAGAAAGATGAGCTACAAGTAAAGAAATAAAAATGAATATAGCCAAAAAAAAAAAAAAAGAAAGAACTATCTTACAACATTCAGACCTGTAAACTGAGCCAAACAATTTCATGCTCTTTTTTTTTTTTCTGTTTCTTTATCTCCCCCTACCCATCCCTCCACCCTCCTCCCTTTCCCTTCCCTCAATTCTCACTTACCTTAATTTCCTTTATCTTCTGAAGCTTGCCACTCACCCCTCTCTCTCTCCGTATCATTACTGCTCTTTCACAATGGCATAGTCAGACTCGTGCCCAAATGCAACTTGTGTCTCATGGCATTTCTGAGCATGAGAGCTATCAAACATTGTCATTAGAACAGAAATGTTTTTATAGAAATATAAATTATTTCAGTTGAATCGTAATCCAATGATTAGTGCTGTAACATGTTGTTTTCCCATGATCTTAGAGGTGATGAAAATGGTTTATGCCTTTATTGAGAGCAATGAGAATATGAATGTTATATGTATTTATGAATGTTGTAAAACTTTTCTGACCTGATCTGCAGAGTGGCAAGGTATGTGGGAGAGAACAAAATGTCCATCCACAACCTCTCGACAGTTTTTGGCCCGACACTGTTGGCCCCCGCCACCAAGCAACAGACCATGGACCCCATTGAGATGATGTACAAAGGGACACAACAAGTGATGCGCCAATCGGGAGTCATTGATTACCTCCTTAGTCTAGTTGTTAAGGGTAAAAACTTGAGACGATCAGCTAATTGAGGGATTTGTGCTCTCTCAGCCCATCAGCTTTTTATGCGTTTTCTCGATGACTACAGTGAGAGATGAGTAATCTATTTTCCAAGTTCTAGCAAGCACGATATTGGTGGATACCTCTGGCCAGGTGCTAGATGGCATCAAAGTGGAGCAAACTTGTTGACAGATTAGAACATTTCTGTTGTTTATGTTTGTCCCTAAAGATCTGTTTCACTTTGAGAGTGTTCAGCTGAACAACTTCAGTACAGTAATATGGAATATCTAACCTGGTCAAGCATCTGACTCATAGATATGAAAGTGCTTTGAATGCTCTGGTTAAAAATGCCAAACCAATGTGACTGCATCACCCTAACTGAAAACAGAGACAATTTCCAACTGTATGAGAGGTTCTGTGACCCAGGATTTACCAGTGTATTCAAATGTACAGGGGCACTGAACTGAATACAGTCTTCATGTATGTCTTATGATGATGTTGAAGACAAGAACCAGTCAAGCACTCAAAATATATTTAAATATACAGCACAGCTGTTTCAACCAGTGAGTATAAAATTTATGTGAACAGACACAAACTATCTGAGTCAAACCACATTTCTCCTAAACTGTGGTATGAAAGTAATACAGTGGAATACGGATGAGTCGATGATGGTGGGGGAGGAAAAATAGGATCGACTCATCCGTAGTTCGACTCATCGTATGTCACTGAAGACTACAAAACTACAAATAAATAGTCACTACTTATTTGGAATGACATATTGTCGGGCTTTATAATGGTTAGTTCCCCTTACACATTCTTTCACCGAGCATCAGCTTTGATCTCTTCCATTCCTTTACAGTGAGATCGACCAAGCTTTTGGTTGAATTTAATGTATTATTGATGCCCATTGTCATCGGCCGTTTAAGTTTCACTGTCATGTAAACTGACGATGTCCATCGCACCCAACCCTGCCTCCTGAACATTCATTTTCAACTCAACACGATCGCCGCATGCAGCTTCGCCACCCTCCAACACTTCTTCCACTGCTTCATGTTATGAAACGCTGTACATGTATTACTGTACCTCTATACTATTAGGCCTTTTTCAAGATGATAAACATTACATGTGATGAATCTATCTGCGGGCGGGACAGGGAGGGTACCGTACCTCACTGTTCTCGTTTTGACCTCAACAGCTTAGTCTAGGTCTAATTGGCCAAATCGCATGTAAAAATAAGAGAGCGGGTAGGGGGAGGGGGGAGTTTTTTTTTTTTTTTTTTTTTTTTGACGACTACTTGCCATCCTCTAGTCCGGCGAGCAAGTTCCCTGCGATGAGAAGAACAACGGCCGACTCCCTGGGGTTTTCTCGGGGTAACATCCACGTGTGAACCGCGATGTGGCCGGAGAATTCCCCACATCAAAGACGCTCGCCGACACTACGTTTCCTATCCCACTTACGTGAATTTGCATGACACTTTCGCAGCGGGGAGGGGTGTGCAGTGTGAGTACGAAACATCCACGCTAAACGAGGAAGATCGTGGATGAGGTGTGAAAAGGAGGAGGAGACAATGACCGGTTGGCCTCTGATCACATAGTCAGAAGGAGGGTTTAGTCCTGTCAGTATAGTGAATCAGTTTGACCGTTCCAAGTTAACCTATAGTCGTGCTGTTGCGTGATGGGAGGAGCATAAATGTGTTGAGATGAAGTGCCGCGCAAGCTGTGATTAGTTGCATCGACTCAAGCATTGCTTTTTCCTTTGATCTTATAAGGACCGGGACCAGAGAAAAAGATCGACTCATTAGTGAATACCGATGAGTCGACGTCGATTCATCAATATGATTTTTAGTAAAGTAAAGAAGCGCCGGGACCCGTTCCACGAAAAAAGATCGACTCATTTGAAAGTCGAGGTTCGACTCAGGTGTAGTCGACTGTATTTTCTACTTTCAGGCCCTTCTTTGTGGCGTGCATCACATAGAAATGTACGTGCAAAGATGATCCTGATGAGCATACAGTATTTGAGGTCTAGGTAGCATAACACTGAAAATCTAGCTAGATCTAGAAGCAGAAATAGAAACCGTGCAGTACAAGTGACATGCAAAAAACTTCTTCAAAAGACATGGTAAAAGCAAAGCCTGCATAAATGAATGAAACAGTCCTAAAAAAAGATCAATCTTGATTTGTTGCCAGAATTTCAGTTGCGCCTGTGTTTGGATATGAAATTTTATTCAGTTGCCTCTTCCTCCCAAGTTTTACAATACATCAGGCCTATATTGTGTCATTGGTTCTAAAAACATAACATTGACTACAGATGAATGAACTGATGAATTTTAATCAGCATTTTCATAAGTGCTATTGCTATGATAGTATTCAAATATGTGGATTTCTTTGTAGCGAAACCTTATGTTCAAACCTAGATAATTTGAACTTTACAACTGAAAGAACAGAAAAAGGAAGGAAACTACATCTTTTTTCTTTTTTTTTTTTCAGAAATCTGTGACAAACTTGAATTTAAATGTGTCTGTACACGTATTCTTTGCAAAGACGCTCATAATCGATCATTTATCAGCAAATGATACAACTCTAACTTGTACAGAATTACATTGTCATTGTAGGCCACAGAGAGCTATTAATAGCTTCATGCTATAAGCCTACAGACACCAGCACTATCAACAGCATGGGATTGGACCACTGCTCATGAATTACAGTGATCATAATAACTAGTCTTGTCGAATACAACTTTCTCATTTCTCTAGGTATATACATTGGATGCAAAAATGCTTTATCTTAGTCAGCTGTCGGACATAATAATACAAATGTAATTATCCACAAAAAAAAAAAAAATTCTTGCCATGACAGAAATTTTGCATTAAAATAATTTTTTTTAAAAACCCATGATGTGGCATGCGGCCACATGTTTCATGGATCACAGGCTAACTTACGATCATGGCTCTGTAGTCCAAACTGGACATGGTTGTGCAGGCTTTGCGCAGGTACACTCTAAAACAGTTAAAACGAAATTTGTGGGGAATGGAAATCATTTTGTTTTATCGCTATTTTGTTATATCTCAAGAGGCTAAATTGAAGGGTTAGGTTAAGTTCTACATACGTCTTTCAACCTCCTGGTGGAGCTTATCTCGACGGGTCTTTTTTTTTTCTCTTTCCCCTAAAAAAAAAAAATGCTTTATTTCCCTAGTTGATGCCTCCCTCTATCGCATGGTGTTCTTTTCTACAAGGCCGTCCTGGACCCGTGTCAAAGAGACAGTCGCACAAGAAAGCAAAGTCCCAGCATCCACATGCCCAAAGCCACTCCAGTCTAAATTGAAACAGGGAACGCAACCCTTAGATGAAAGTTTAATTGCCGAATTACCTCCCCTGATTGAAGACCCATGCGACCGCACCGCTACTTTGTGTCTTAAGGCCAGTTCATGTTAATTTTTTTTTTGTAGTATATATACATATAAAATGTGTGGTTATGTAGCTGTTATGTTGTTTTGTTTGTTATTTTTCTGCTTTTTTTTTCTTTTTTAATTTTTATTTCTTTATTATATAAGAACAGAAAACACAGGCAGAACATAAGTCTAAATAGTTTACAAAGATAAGAATGAGATTAAAATTTAGCTTTTAAGAAGAGAGAAAAATGTAGTATATACATTTATGCATGAATATATAATTAAATTAGAATCAATATATCCAGAAGTAAAATGAAATGGAAATGCAATGAGAGTACATGTACGATGCAGTGAAAAGGAAAGTCAATAAAACTAGAAAACCATTTAAACAGTTGGACTAGTAGGACACATTCACTGTCATAAAAATTAATAATAAGAAAATGCCCGCAAGTGGAAGTGTGTATAGTGTATGACTGAAAAGGCAAAGGCCAATCAATTCTCTGATACCGTGGTTGTGTGGCTATAAATAACGATGAAATCATAATAGCCTCATACATGCATGTAATAGGCAACACCCTCTCACGGTACACCATACTCGATTGGGACATGAGCGACAGGTGAGGTGTGATATGGGGGATGGCCGGTGCAAGATTTCTACATGCTTGTGCCTGAGGCCTTACCTTTCCCATTGTGTCATACTGCTGGGCAGTACAGCACATTGTGGGTACCGGTACTTGACACAATCACGGATGATGTCATTGTCGGGACTTATGTCATACTGCTGGGCAATACAGCACATTGCGGGTACCGGTACTTCACACGCTCATGGACGATTTCTTTGTCGGAAGAAATTGGTCCGGTACCTGAGCTTGGTCTTGGTTAAGCTTAATATGAAAAAAAACAATGCAATCGGGGAAACGAAAACCATTTACTATAAGAGTGGTTTTCATATCAGTCCATTGTTTTATTTTATATTAAGCATAAAAATTACACAGCAAAAAAACCGTTCCCCAAAATTCTTTCTTAATAACGCAGGTTTTGTTTTGAGCATTTTCTTAGTAACTGTTTTAGAGTGTATATGAGAGTCAATATTTCATGGATTTGTCTTTTCATCTTAGAGGCAAGACTGGCTTGCCATGCTGACACTGTGACAGTACCATGTGAACTTTCAATCCTGATGGAAACTATTAGTTTTTGCTCCTTGGCATTAGATTGCCATGCTGGGAAGACCTGAGGGTCCTGACATGACATATCCAATAAAATTGGTAAAACTGAGTGGTGTATATCATCGGGCTTCTGCAAAATGACTGACTCTTTAGGAGTGTCATTATGGATATCATTAATCCTTAACAGAATAGACAGAAGAATCTGTGCCTAAAGACTCGAACTAACTAGTAACTCTCAAAGTTCATACTGTGCTGTTCACATAACACAATCTATATGTGCAAGTGTACTTTACTCACTACACCAGCCATTTATTTTACACTTTGTTTTTTCCTTTCACAATCATACATAAATTGTGCCTTCAAATTATTATACATGCTTAGTAAGAAAACGCTTAAAAAGAAACTTGCGTTATTAAGAAAGAATCTTTGGGAACGTTTTTTCTGCTAGGTAATTTCTTATGTTTACAAAGAAATAAAACGATGGGCCGATACGAAAACTACGCTTATGACGAACAGTTTTTGTTTCTCCGATTGCACTTTTCTTTTATATTAAGCGTAACCAAGACCAAACTCAGGTACCGAACCAGTTCCCTCTGACATACAAATCATCCCTGAGTGCGTCAAGTAGGCCTACCGGTACCTGCAATCAGTGCAATGTGCTGTACTGCCAAGCAGTATGAAACAGATGCAAGCCTGTTGAAATAATGCACCGCCCCCTGTTTCACACCTCACCCATTGCTCGTGGCCCCAATCATCATGAGAGGGTGACACCTATTATGTGCATGTGTGAGGCTAGTACGATTTCGTCGTTATTTATAGCCACACAACCACGGTATCAGAGGATTCAGCCGAGATAACCATCCGCTAGGAGGCTGAATGGCTTCGTACACCTTAAACCGTATCAGAGGATGACTTGGCCTTTGTCTTTTCCGTCATACACTATACACACTTCCACTTGCCGGCATTCGGTCAGTCAAATCAGTCGTGCTTGTCAGTGTTTCTTGAAAG
>JBCEWB010257966.1:0-14764 GCA_039654565.1 Peronia peronii
TCTTGGAGGTGATTTTTATTATTATTACTAAAAAATAGACTATTTTAACCTTTTCCATCGAATTCAACATGTTCAAATTAAAAGAAAATAGTGAAAAAAAATTGACTTTTTCATATGGTTGCCATATTGGGATTTGGCATCTCTAAGTTGACTGATTTTAAAATCTATCTCCTCTGCCAAATTTAACAAAAATTGATAAAACTTAGTGAACATATTGTTTGACATGATATCAAAAAAGTTACATATTTTCCATCCTTCCTATGCAACAGAAAATGTTCTAGAAATTTTTGAAATGCCATGTAACAAAAAATCAAATTTTGGCATTTTTCATACAATAACTCATGCGTATGTTTTTTGGTCTTGTTATGATAATGATGACTTTAGTTAGAACCAGAAGATTAGCAGATTTAGTTAGAATCGGTTTTGAAACAAAACAGTAGATATCAAAATACTGTCAAAAAAACGGGTTTTGAGAAAAATGTGATTGAAGTTTTTTTTCGGTGGACATGGAGTTTTTTTTGTTCGGCTTTCAGCCTCGGAACAGCATATTTTTATATTCTAGCCTTCTCTCCATCTCTCCTTCTGTGTCTCTTGTTGCCGTTTTTTGACTTTCTGGGCATATATTTCCTCAAATTTTGCTCCCTTCCCCCATCATTATAAGGGCTCCCAGAGTAAATAACGGGTTCTTGAGGATCTTTTTTTTCCTTCCATATCTTATTTTGTCCAAACCAAGAGTGTCTTGACCTTTACCATGGTATATAGTCTTAACTGAGCTCTGAAGCAGCAGAAAGAAGAGAAAATTTCACTATTTACAGGACGTGGAAATTCATTTTAGAACGCTTACACGGATAATCTGCATGATCAGTAGTTTTTTTCGCCTCATAATGGTCATCTCATGTTCATCCTTGGCATTGGGATTCATGACATTGCTAGAAGAGGTCATAATCAAGTGTCCTATCTGCTTTTTGCCTATATATAATCATATAGCGATGATCTACGACTGTATGTAGCAGCCAGATGGAGCCAAATCCTGGCTCACAGTAGGCCAAGCCTATCATTGAATGACCATTGGTCAAGCATGTTAGAATGGACATATCCACTTTTTCATACCATTTTTATACGCAGAAAAGGCAGGGCTTTTAAGAGAAAACAAAAACCCAAAATCGTATTTTTTTAGTAAAATCCAAATTTCAGGACTCACCCAGCCTCCCCTTAATATGACTGTAGAAGTTTTTTTTTGTGTGTGAAAAACAAATATTTTGCATTAAAAATTCACTGACTGTAAAAAAAATCATGATTTCTCCAGTCACCCCAGTTTGATGAGCGTCTGATTTCATTGTGTCACATCTCATTTTATCCATCAGCTATAAAGCTATACCTATTCGTACCGTAGTCATATTAAATTCATAATGTAGCTCCCAAACATTCATACTGCACTATGTTATCCGTGACTCAGCTATATTCGTCACTTTACCTGTCAACAATTTTTATGTATCTCAATATGTAGAGTAATTATATCAAATGGTGGCATTTTGTCCATCGGCTATTAAATTATGTCTGTCCTTATTTTATTCTTATTAAATACAATTTATAGCACAACCAATCAATGATGACATTCTGTGTTATCTGTGACTCAGCTTCATCCATCAATGATATTGCCTTTACCTATGACTTTAGGTAGTATGTCAATATGTAAAATAGCTATCTCAAAGCTTGACAGCATTTTATCCGTAGCTATGCAGCCGTATCCAGCTGTAATGTGGTCTTACAATATACAATATCTGGCTGTTTCAGATCTTGATGTCACTGTTTGTGAAATAGCCACATACATCAATGACATATGTGTTAATAATGTAGGTACATTAATATGTAATGCAGCCATAAAAATCAGTGGTGTGATGGTATCTAACAATCACATACATTGTAGTTCTTTCAGACAGTGGTAATACGTGTTCTATGTTATGTTCAGTTTGTGTGTATGTGCAAGAAGATGGTATGCAAGTGAATGCTAGGTCAATATTCATAAATATTATGCTCCATTTTTATGACTTTATTTACATAATTTTGGATTCAACTTGTTTATATTGTACAAAAAAATGTCTACTTTTTGCAGAAAATAAAATTGTCTTATCTTATCTTACAATCATAGCTCTTTCAACTATAATGCAGCTATATTGTACAATTAGTGACAGCCACAAGACAAGTACAAAGTACAGCTGGATCCACACAAGATTTGTTAAATGATGTCATAGGACAATTAAAGCTTATTATAGTAATAATGAATATATGAATCACATGACAATAGTAGCATATAAATAGGTCACATAATAATAAAAATGACACACACATGGATCATTTGACATGAGTAACATAAAAATAGATCATATGACAATAATAAGATATGAGTCATATGACAATAATAATAAGTGGAATTCGGCCATGCACAATGGTATTCTAACAAAATATAGCTCCAAACTCACCACACAGACGGCCTTCATCTGAGAAATCAGGACAGTCTGAGTGGCCATCACACAATTTCTCCGGAGGAAGACACATACTGGGATGTTTGATACAGGCAAAATTGGGTGGTGAACATTTCTTAGCTGGAAGATATAGAGAAAACAAAAATCAAGAAAATTTCTAGCTTGATGACATTTTTTTGAAAAATAAAAGTATCTAAAGCAATTTTTCATGGAACTTTCAAATATGAACAACTATCACATTTTGCATAGCTTCACTAAGAAATCAGACCATGAAGCTCATGCTGAAATGTTTACGCAAGTGAAGTTGGGTGGCTAACAGCTCAAGTAAAAAAATCAATGTAATTTCTTGTTAAGTCACTTGTCTTCTAAGAAGTTTCTTAGACTCTTTGTTCATGAGGCTGTTTAAAAAATAAATAACTTTTTCTTATTTTAAAAGGACCACAAGACACCTAATGAAATAGCTGATAAAGGTTCAAACAAGTGGCAGGTAGTTCATACATAGAAGAGACAGAAACAAAAAATATTTCCAGCTCAACCATGTAAAAAGAAACAACCTAATGTTTCCAAACCTTATGTTTCCAAGACAATTTGTTGGTGGGGCTTTCTTTCAAACACAAATGACTGTCACATCTTGTAAAAGTTTTAAAGAAATCAGACCAGAAACCACATGCAGAGATGTTCTAATAATTTATAGAAAAACAATGTAATTTTTAACACTGACACTTTTTTTTTACTTTAAATGTGAGTTTTTAAGCTTGTTATTAGAAGAGTTTGCTTTTAATGTGAATAACTGCCAATGGAAATCATGGCTACACTGATGTCCTTTGCTAGAAGGCTTATATGTTGATGAATCCATCTAAAACTCCTTTATGGACCAATGAAAAACATGGCATTTAGCAGAGTCATATGACAAACCAACAATTTCAAAGGTGTATAAAAATTCAGGATGACCCAATGCACCCGCTTTATAATTATAATCAACTGAAATACTCTGAAAGTGATGGTTGTTTGCTATACTTAATAAATGATCAAGAACATTGCAAAACTTCATTTTTTCCATCAGCAGTTGTATGTTTGTCAATTTGCAACAACTTTCAACTTCAGTCTGCCTTGTTCTTGTGCTGTGCAGGACGATACAGTTAAAGACAGAAAACTCAAACATGCTAATCTCGAATTCAGGGAAATGTCGAATGCTGTTATCGCCCCATTTAAATTCCTGTTTTCTTTGTATTATCAACACAGTTTTGTCAAACTTTGAACATGCATTTCTCGAATGATTTCATCATCATCTACTGGACATTAAAACAACAGATGTCTGATAAGGCCCATTTTTTTGTCTGGCCTTGCTCGCCCCAGGCCATTGGGGGGTGGTAGCGGTATGCAGTGGCAGTGTAGGTCTTAACCTGGGCATTATTGAAGATGAAGCACTGAAAGGGAGTGGTGTGGTAATTGGGAGGGGTGATACACTAGGCCACACGCACTATCTGTATTGCAAGGAATAACCATAGCCTAGATGACACGAAGCACACATAATGACATGGCAAGGTGGTCACATGCTGTCTCAAAGACAATGGATGTAGATGAACTGAAGGGTGCTAATTCTTAGAAATTTGTTAAGATCAGACCACACTAATGTTGTCGTGGTTATTTCCACTTATCAATCCTTCTATTCCTTTGTACAAAAGGCCGTCATGGAAACCTCAAATAATGGAACCCTCAAACACATTTTTCGATCCCTGATAAATTTGATTTTTCGTGCTCAGCTGTATTTATGTTTATATGTGTCTATGAGAGCGTGAGTGGGAATGTATGATACATATATATATAATGTTCCATCAACTGGGAATTTTCTTTGGGTGACAGATGATACATAACACAAGATCAAACTACCTACCACAATGTTTCTCATCTGACTTGTCACGACAGTCAAACTCCCCGTCACACTGCCAGGCAGAAGGAATACATTGGGTTCCATCATCACATTTGTACATACTATAGTGGCAATGTTTGACTTGTGGTGGCTCTTTGGCTGTGGGAAAAGATAATATGAAAGGTGACTTCAGTATTCATTTATTGTGCCCTATGTCTTCTCTCTGATGTAAGTCCAGCTTGACAGAAATTCAGATAATAAAGATGACTGTGACAGCGGCCGTGACAGTGAAAATAAAGATGGCGATAACATTGGAAATACTGAAGGAGGCCACTGTGATCATCACAGGGTTTTGTTTGATGTACCACCATACCATATTTACATTTGTCTTTGTTGTCCTGACAAATAACCAGTTAGAAGTGAAAAAGTTGGAACGTTTTTTCTTCATATTCGATCATATAATATTCCAGGTTAGTTGAATAAACTCTATGTTACACCTTAACTTTTATACTAATCCTAACCCTAAATCTAATCTCAGTCACAATCCTCCTAAAGCCACTTGGCCTGGTGTGGACGCCTTTCTCTTCTGGAGTCTAGAATCTTGATCTAGATAGAATCTACAAGGTCTTATCCAATGTTTTGAATCAAATAAAATGACACTATATGATTTGCTGACAAGGAAAACATGGTCGCAGTGGACCACTGAGTCTATTTTGACTACAGGTCACAATACTTATTGTGCGATATTAAATAATTTTTCACCAATTGGCAATTTTTCCTATTATTCAAACTATTTATGTAATGTGATAGGGGTGTTGCTCTGTAGTGATGCAAATGATAGAGATGCTAACAATGGTTGTCATGGTGATGGTAGTGATGATGCTGATCAGGGTCATGATGATAGTAAAGATGAAGATGGCACGGTGGCCAAGAGCGATGACTGGTTATGGAAGCAGTGTAATGATGGGAGATGTGATATTCAACAGTCTCACAATTCCACTTACGGCAACTCCTTTCATCTGAGCCGTCAAGGCAATCTTCATTGTCATCACAGCGAAATTCTTTTCGTATACAAGTGCCGTCGGTACAATTAAACTCATCTGTACGACACCGTATCTCCTTGTGTGCTGAAAAGACCATGAGACATAGTCTGAATCTTTTCCTTCACTTATGCCATATCAGTGAATACTTAAATTTCAAACTGCAGCATTTCACTATTAAAACAACAACAACAACAACAACAACAACAATAGAAGAAGAGAAAATATTCAAAACAAACCAACAACAACAAAAAAAACCCCAATAAAACAAAACAGAATAAGAGGTGGAGTTCTCAACTGTGAAATATTCAAAGTAGCATTTTTAACTGAAAGGGTAGTATTTAAAAAAAAGTGTATATACTGGATGACAAGAGATAAATGCAAAAACCTGGAACTCCAAAGAGTAACTGAGCAAAGAGAGAAACAGAGGGATAAGATTGCTGATGTCAGTCACAAACCTGGTACTAAACCCCCCATGACCCATGGCAGTTTTTTAAACAAGTATGGCAGTATAACTACAAAGCAATACTGAAAATCAGTGACCCTATGGTGAAATCATGGTTCAAGAATTTTGATCACTTGTAAAAGCCTGCACAGTAGTCACCTTTTTGTATGAATGATTATAAATTTCACTCACAGTCTAATTTACCATCTCTCTCTATCCTGTATCCTATTTGTCACAGTGAGTTGTTGAGGAAGAAAAAAGATCTGTATAGGTACTTACGGCAGTCAAATTCATCAGAGCCATCAGGGCAGTTTCTCTCCCCATCACACTGGATGATTTTGGGCAGGCACTGACTGTTGTTGTGACATTTGAATTCCCGCACAGGATCACACCAGTTCCCACAGTCCAGCTGGGAGTGAGAGTTATTGTATTACAAATGTAGCATATGGCCATTTATTTAAACACAAAAATGCGTTACTGTATGCTACAGTGTCTGGGTCACTCATATGTGTGAAAACCTACATACATATCTTTATTGTGTTTTTGTAATAAGCTATCCTTTGTTTGAAAGAGATCACATACAGTACAATGACTTATCCCACATATTGTCAGAAATACAGTGAGAGTTTTTTCACCCAAAACTGTTGAAAGACAGAAAAAATCAATTTCCTTCCATTTATCTAAAATCCTGATTGCAGAAATACATATTGCTGTTAAAATTCAATCAAAGTGTCTAATTTACATTGATATTTCATTCTATTCCTGCATTTTTCACTGAAACTTTTCAGTGTGTACTATAATACCAATGGTGTGCCGATCAATCATGTTCTTCATTCTCTTCTCTGTCTTCATCTATTTTTGTTCAACACCTTTCTGTCTAAAAATATAAAATTCAATCCTACAAGGTTTCTCTTCTCTGCCAGTAAGTTCTTTTTTTTTTTTCTTTTAACTAATGTCTTGATCAAGTTTGTTTTTCTTCTTTTAAACTTTTTTTTTTTTTTAAAACTAATTTGTCTTGAACTAGACTGCCATTCACCTACAGCAGGCATGTCTTAAGTCCAGCCCAGGGGCAAATTATGGTCCGTGTTCAAAATTTCACCGGTCCACAGCCTCTGTGATGTTTTAAATGAACCTAGATACGTTTCTTCTTCCAGAACTTTACTTTTTTTCCAGTCAGACTTTTTCTTCTTTTTATGTAGTCTTCATATTATGAAAGGGAGGATGATTTGGGTAAAAACTTGTTAAAATTTTTTGTGTGTTCTCTGTTAAGAAATGAAGTTATGCCCTTTGCAAAAATAAAATAATTAAATTGTTCATTTGCAATAATTTTGATGTTAATAGTTCAAGGAATGTCAGGCTGAATGGTTGGCCCCCAAATATTTTCATCTCATCAAATCTGACCCTTTTTCAAAAAGTTTGGACACCCCTGATGTACAGGCACTATAACAGGCCATCTTCAGTTATCAAGGAGCAGAGGGAGCAGCTGAGCTAAAGTGCTTGCCACTGTGGCACCAGTACAGAGAACAAACTACTCTACCATATACATAGACTGAAAGGAGCAAAGTGGTGGGGGGAACTTTCTTGTAACTTTAAGTTATGATGCCTACTGTTACTGAGTAAACTGCAGTACTACAAATCCTCCACTGTATGACACAGGAGTGATAGATAACAACAACCCCTGTACAACAAAAAGGTGAGTCCCTGGCATCTCTGCATGACAAACGGGCGAATCGGTCATTACATTGTCTTACTGATTTGTCCCTTTGTCATGCACAGAAGTTAACGGTTCATGTTTTTGTTGTACAAGGGTTCTTACCTATTCGCCTCTTTGTCATACAGCCAACAAAATAACAAAGCTTAAACTGAAAACCTGCCTAAAGCGAAAAAAAAGCCAAGCTGGTTTGAGAGAATTTATCTTGCAAAAAGATTTTTTTTTCCTCAAGTCATGCCATTCTATTTATTCCAGTTTCAAATTAGTTAATGATATTTAAGGGGGTTTGATAATAAAAAAATCACTTTTTCAAAATTCTGGTTAAATGAAGCAAATAATGTGATTATAATGTAACACAAGTTAAGAAATGATCATTCACATCAGAAAACATTCTAGAAAATACATGGCTGCCATGGAAATGGTGGCCATCTTGGATTTTATGTCAAAATTAACATGTAATTTCATTTTCTCAACCATTTCAAAAGTAAAGAATAAAATTTTGATTTTTTCTGTTGCATAGTACATAAAATCAAATAGCTGGCTAACTCAGAAGTTGACTGAGCAATTAATGAACAATACAGTGCTTTTCAAAACTGGTTAATATTCAAGCAATTGAAAATTTTGAGGATAGTCATAATTTTTAAAAAATCATAAAAAATAACATCTTTGATATGCCAAAATAAAAAGTAGATAGCTGTTTGCAGATCTGAATGGAGATCAAGTGGGTCAAAATTCAAGGCTGTAAGTGCAATAATAAGAAACATTTTACGATAATAGTGTCATATTTGTCAGAAAAAAGTAATTTTTGAAAAATGAAGCTTAAAAATTTTTAAAGAGAGTAGAGTACTTCTGCACAATATTTTAGCCATTTACAGATATTTTTTTCTCCATATAAACAGTATATTTTCCAACTGTATAATGATTATAGCATCTTTTTGGAATAAAATAAAAACATGATATTTTTTACCCAAATTGATGATTTTCTACCCACGAGCCCCTTAAATGCTTGTACATTAAATTTGAAGTGTTGATCGCTCACTGATTTCTTTTTTTTTTTCTTGTTTTCATCATTTGGGCTTTCTAGACTTTGGCTCGAAGTATGTGAACTATGACTTGGGTACTTTTTGTTCTGGAGGCGTTGATTCACAACCAATATAATTACCTCGTCAGAGTGATCTGTGCAATCGTATTCATTATCACATCTGAACTCATACTTGATACATCTGCCATCCATGCATTGGAACTCATTGACTTTGCAAGGGCCTGAAATTGATAAATGAAAACCTGCATAAATACACATTAAGAATGTGCAAGGCAAGTTTGTTAGTATGATTGCAACCTTTCAGTCTTAAAAGTGGAATTATTTCCAGTTTAAAAGTGAGTCCAATTTGGCTAGAAGAATTTTTTTAGTAGTAATTTTCTAGTTTTTTGAAAATGTTGTCTGGACAACTATGTCTCTAACTACTTTTCATGCACATGCTGGATCTCCAAAATATATTCACCCCTGTTGGAAAAAATCTAAATGTGAATTTCCCTACTGAAGAAGTCAGGGGATTGCTGATCACTGAAAAAAAGCAGGTTGTAATATTTCCCATTCTTGGCAGGATTCGCACCTGTGATACTTTCATCGAGAGACAGACCCCCTCCAACACTACACTCCTTTTGCATAACAATTCTTTAAAAGGTCATTTATATATTTGGCTATTAAACCTTATATCTTGTTAACCATCTAATCACTCATCAACTAATTCCACCAAAACATCCTAGCTACATAATATGCCATAATCCATTCATCCATTTGTCCATCTAGACATCTGCAAACTGCCAGATCCTCCATCCATCTTATCTTCGATCCATCCATCTGTCCATCCATCCATCTATCCATTCATCCAATCTTCCATCCATCCAATCCTCCATTCATCCATCAAATCTTCCATCCATCCATCCATCCATCCATCCATCCATCCATCCATCCATCCATCCATCCATCACATCCACTAACTCTCAATCTCACGTTTTATGCCTTAGCTCAGCAAAATCTCATCAATACTGATAAATGACCTACATTTTCCACTGGGGCAGCAGCCTTCTTCATCCCATCCATCACTGCAGTCTTTCTCTCCATCACACTTCCAGGATTTAGGTATGCACTGACCAGATTTTGGGCACTGGAGCTGATCACTTTGACAGCTGTTGTCTGTAACAATGAGCAAACACACCGTCTTGAATTGCAGGACATAATGTATCACAATTCACTGTGACTTAAGCATAAACTTGAGGCAGAGCCCTCCAGAACAGACTTACAACAAATACTGGCAGGGAAAAAAATGATATACAGAACACTTAGATTTAGATAGTTCTAACACACTTCAGGGATGACTCTTTCCCTACCTGGACCTCAATGAAATATAAATCTGAAAACTAAGTACATTGTATGTCTTTGTGTCTCATAGCAGCCAAAATAAGTCATATATCGATTTTCCACCCAACTGAGTTAATATTATCATGAAAACTTTAATTCATACACTCTCCTGGCATAAAAAAAAGTTTTCAGCTAGCTGATTTGTAGCCAAACAGTGGGTGACTTTTCAATATTGGCTTTAATCAGGAGAAAAATTGTTAGCTTAGTACATAACTCCATATATCCTTCTGAAAAAATATCCTGATACAAGAGCAATATGTTTGTATTCAAAGGTGAATGTTATTTCATTTTCTGCATTAAAAAAACATCACTATCACACTGCTTTCATCACATTTAACCTTTGATTTCTCTGAATGCTGACAATTACGACTCATTCTGGCAGGCCACAAGACATATTGACTCATCCTCCAAAGTATTATAACAAGGGGCTCTGCCTCAAGTTCACATCCAATAATCCTCTTCTTTTTTCCTTCAATGTATGTAACACAAGCATTCTTCGGTAGCGTTCTGAATTCTCTATCTATGAGGGCACACATCACCATTTCTTCAACTACGACAATTCACAAATCAAAAAGGTATCTTGTGCTCTACTGTACTAGAACAACATAAAAGTTAACAAGAACTTCATTCTCTGATTACAATGAGGTAAGGTAAGGAAAGTGTAGGCAAGGCAAGTAAGGTTAAGTATGGTAAGATAAGGTAAGGTACAATAGTAAGAGCAAGATAAGGTTAGGCATAGTAATATAAGGTAAGGTAAGGTTAGTGAGGGAAGGGCAAGTAAGAGGAGTGAGATAAGACAAGGTGAGATAGGGTAAGGTAAGGTAAGATGAGTCAGGCAATGTAAGGTAGGATATGGTATGATATATTTTGTTTCTTAATCATTTTCTAATATCACTTGACAGGCTTTTGATTGGGATCCATCAGGGAAGAGAAAACATGGGTGCTCTAAACAGACTTAGAGGTGTAGCCTGCATGCAGAACTGAAGATCACCAATCTGACATAAGAAGTAGTGAAAAACAAAGAAAATAAAGAACTATTCTGAGGCCCTACAGTCCCCAAGAGGTGAAAAAAGAACACCTAACCAATGAAACGTATCACTGTCTGTTTGCTTACCTGGGCAGTTTTCTTCATCATCCCCCATTTCACAATCGATCACCCCATCGCAGCGAAAATGGTCCAGGATGCAACGAGAGGAGTTACACTTAAACATCTGCGGAGTTGGACAAGGTTGGTCGTTTTCTGTGAAAGCACGAATTGTGTAAACTGCGTCAGATCTGGCATGAACTGAGCAAATAAAACAATGAAACATGTAACAACAAAGGTGTCTGAGTCCAACACATAGTTATACAGAGCTTTTTGCAAATATATGGCAATCAATATGACTGTGCTGGTCCACATAGTTTGGAAAGTCTTTCTGCCCATTCTGAAGTTTTGTGCCATTGAGGATGAGGTCTGAGTGAGCAGTGCCAAACTTGTCTTGGCTTTAATTTGTCCCTGTCACTTTTTACAAGCTACACCTCAGTAACTTTTGTAGACTAACAATACTTTGAGGAAAATGACTCCCACCCCTAAATATCAATGTTTCTAACAAAGTTTACTTTCAATAATGGTATTAGTGTAGGCGTAGGCAGTCCAATCTTGAAATACAAAGGTTTGTCCCAAAACAATGCTACCTATGCCTGCATCAAAGAAAACCCAACTAAACTAATTTGAAATGCATGACTGACTGAAGCCCTTAGCCACTGAAGGACCATAGGGGCACCAGAGAATAAGTCTTCTCCATTTGTGCTTGTCATCTGCCATTCTCCCCAATTTAGCCAAAAAGGCTGATTTTCCAACATTCTTCTGTCTTCCTCATCTTCTCCCACCCAGTGCAGTACTTTGCATGATGGTTTTGCAAATCACGATAACCTTATGACATGGCCATACCAATTAAAAGTCCTAATTTTGACAATAGAGAGAAGGCCGTGGTGTGGTCCAATAGGTGCCTTGATTCTATTGCAGATTTCATCATTTGTGACCAGGTTTTTGCAGGGTGTACCAAAAAATTAAATCACACTGATTTAAAAAAAAAAAACATTCTGTCACTTCATACAGTCTCCTACAATATCCTTAAGCTACAGGTAGGTTTTCTATCACATAGTCAGAGTTTGGGAATACACAGAGTGAGTTGAAACAACTGATACTGAGAACATTGAAAGATTGCTGCTTATCTCGTCTTTTTACTCTGTACAAGGTCACGGATACACTGCTGGAAGGACTTCCTATCTAGCTCAGTCTCTGTCTGCTGTGTGCAAGATTCAGTGTTTCTGCAGGATCTGGGTACTGGCCAGAGTGGAGGAGCAATCTCAAATATCATAAATGGCTATGGGTACGCAACCAGAGCAAACCACCAGATACTGGAGAATTTAACTGTGATCAGGTCTAGAGAGATATGTGAACTGTTGGATGCCACATCCCAGGGCAGCCAATGGTTTGTTTGTGTGTTTTTGTGTTAGGATTTTATGTTGTATCAGCACAATTATGGCTACAATGAACGGAAACTAACATAACAACAAACTAACATTGAAGGATACCAACCACAAATTCCACCTGTGCCATTGAACTCATCTGAGTGATCCTCACAGTCATATCGACCGTCACAGACACGAGTTCTGTGGATACACTTGCCACTACCACACTGGAACTCAAAAGAACCTTGGCACTCCACAGGAGCGAGTTCACCTGCAGACATTTCAAAAAGATAATCATGGTATCTGACTGAGACAGTCAACATCTCATTGAAAGAAACACTAGCCATCCTAATTTCATATCAATAAATTAAGTCTAAGCCTATCATAATATTTGCCTGACAAAAAATTACAAGCCAAAAAAATACCAGCCAAATTCAAGTGAAACTGTTAAATAAAAACACAATTTGGTCCAACATTTTCTATCTCCATGCATTTAAAACAGGTCTAATAAGATCTGAAGAAGAGAAGGGGAGCATGTAGCACAATCTTATTTACAGACCTGTACAGGTTTTCCCATCATCTGTAGAATTTCTCCCATTGGCACAGACACAAACATGGCCTCCGTCAGAGGTCAGAAGACAAAGGTCAGAACAGCCTCCATTATCAGTGGCACATGGATGATCCGCTGATATGAGGAAAAGCAGTGATAACGACAATGTTTGTAAAGACTTACAATCAAAGGAAACAGTGACCCCCCCCCTAAAAAAGCATGTATTGAAATGATACAATTTGATGTGAAAGAAATGACAGAACTATAAACACAAGAGTAAACTAATGACAATATGAAGAAATCAATAAATAAGGAATGAATACATGAATGGATAGATAATTGAGTGAATAAACAGTATGAAAGATTCCATGAGAATAATGCTATGAATGAATGGATGTACTAAATGGCTGTATGAAAGAATGAATGTGTGAATGGATGGATGGGTGGATGGATAGATGGATGGATGAATGGATGGGTGGATAGATGGATGGATGGATAGATGGCTGGATGGATGGATAGATGGATGGATGGATAGATAGATGAAGCTATGAATGAATGCATGATGAATGAATGAATGAACTAACAAAAATTGAACAACAAAAAACTTGATAGGGAAAGCAATTTTCACCAACGATCATCTCCTTCACTCTTAAAGGCCTGAAAAATGCTCAAAGCATGCCATATTTTTTACACTATAAATTTCAAACGAAACTTCCAGCGAGGTGAAATTACTCTAAAAATAGCAGACTGAGAGATCAACAGAGTGACTGCTGTTTCGGCCTTTTTGGTAATTCTGCATTAACACTGTCAGCATTCACATACTTATGGTTTTGTTAGGTAAAAAAAAAATTCCAGCAAATGACTAGAGCATTCTGGTCCTTGAGGGTAAAAATCTCCAGGCAAAACTTACGAATTGGCTGCTGGGCTTTGCTACTGTAATATTTGACATCAAAGATGGGGGCGCTGTGGTTCCTGAAGAAGCTGGTGGTATTTGTGCTGAGGTCCAATAGCATGAGACTGCCCTCTAGCGACTCAGCCCAGAATAATTTATTGTCGACTTTAGCCAGGCCAAATGGATGTTGATTGCTGGTAAAAGTTCTGATAACCTGAAAAACAAAACAAACAAGGTGAAATGTGGTAATTTATTTTGACTATATTCTACAAGTGAACAATGACAAGTGACAAATCAAGATACCTGAAATATTTTCACTTCATTGCCAAAAATGACACATGTCACGAATGTGCAGAAAATGAGTGAGATGTCAAATTTTTGATGTACTGTGTTACTGGTGCCAATGGAAAGCCAAAATAAGTGTACTTTACTGAGGCGAATAAAATTATTTAGCTATGACTCTTCTTTCTCAAGCTATCTAGATTCAAAGTAAACTCTTCTGACCCAATAGCTTGCCAAATCACATTTATTCAACAAAGCTCTTTTAGGCATTCGACATTTAAACTGATCGTTTGATATTTATAATAGGAGTGGGCACGAGACGAGCCGAGTACTTGTTTCTCGCGAGCAAAGCCTTGATCTTGGCTTCTCAGGAAGTGATCCACTGCTCGACAGTGGGAAGAGAAGTGACAAGAGAAGAGAAATCACACGAGAAACGGACATCGTCAATGCGAAGCAGAGACATGACGAGCGAGAAGCTTCTGCTCGACCCAGGCGCTGGGCAGGCAGTCCGCCGTAGCTGGCGTCGGCTAGATCTATTCAAGTTGGTTGGGGGGGGGGGGGGGGGGGGATTTCTGGGTTTTTTTTTTTTTTCTCCCCTCCCCAAACCTCAACCTC
>JBCEWB010258076.1:2404-23176 GCA_039654565.1 Peronia peronii
TTTACACTTTTATTGTCAACATGTTTGCTTCTTTTTGTTTGTTTGTTTTGTTTCCTCTCTCTTTCTCTCTCTCTCTCTCGTTATCTTTAGATCTGGAACTTACAATAATTGTTTCTAGTTAGTTTCGATTTCGGCAAAAAACAAGGTTTGATCATAAATTTGAACCAAAATAATAAATCCTTAATGTAGCGAAGGGCTACCTAGGTATGATAATCGCGAAATTTATGGTGGATAATAGGTTATGAAAAATATAATGCACAACTGGTAGAAAAAAAAAAGAGAAATACATGTAAGTGGACTGCGTAGCAATGGATAGGTGACTAATGTTAAGTAGGCGGCATGTATTGATTACATTCGTGTAACTTAGGTAAACGATTTCTTCTCATCATCCTTTATAATGTCATACTGCCGACATAACTAACTTAGTCTTGCCCCCCCTCCCCCTCCACTTAACCTTGTCCTGTATCTCCTCCTCCCCTCCCCGCCCCTCTTCTACTCCTCCCATCACATTTTTGTCTCTCTGAACAGCTATGAGTTGATGGTGAAGGGCAAGCCAGACCCCCTGGACGCGGTTCTTCACCACGAGGTGCCAAAAAAGGTCGAAGTTGAAGAGAAACGATAAGTGGACTGCCGTGTTAGCAGAAGAGTGCAAGAATGAGAGACAGTGTGCGAGTTAGAACGAGAGATTGAAGAAGAGAAAGAGATAGCATGAGTCAAAGGGAGAGAGAGAGAAGGAGGACGCATGAGAAATATGTAGAGAGAGAGGCAAAGAAAGAGCAAAGAGTCCCGTCTCCTGCTGCACAAATGAGAAGGTGAAAATCAAAGCGCAAAATGAGCCAGATGTAGTGTGCTTGTCCAGACCTTTAGGTTTGCCTTTCTGATTGCCACGATTTAGTACATTGTGAATTGATCTACACAGTTACGTTATATCTCCATGAGGCATCCCATTTCACGTTTGCTCAGTTGTGCTTTACTGAGGTTCCAAGTTGGAATCGGCAGTAAATCACTGTATATGTATTTAAATCCGGTCGCCGTTATGGTACTGAAAAATTGAAACCAAGGGCACCCTAACTAGATCTGATATGACCAAATGTAGTCGGGTTATCGTACACTGGAGTGCTGGACTCGATTCTTCTGATTCAAAATTCGGACATGTAGCCTGTTTGTGTATGCGGGACGCTTTGTAAGTAACGAGACATTCACATAATTATTATCATGATATGAGCCAATGCTTATACATGTAGTGCCTGAATATAAGTCAAAAGTAAGGACTTCATACAAAATGCTTGATGAATTTAGAAAGAGTGTATGAACTAAAATAAAATAAAGCCGTTTATTATTTTGTTTTCTGATATTTATATAGATGCTTTTTCTATAGAAAGCTTCAATATCTTTTGTTTGAAAGAGATTTTTCGAAAATAATCTATTGTTATTAGAGAGCACGGGACGTTTTGCGTGGTTGATGATACCATTCCAGTAGTGTTTGAAGAAATTTTGTAAGCTGTTGATAGTAACTGTTGTACTTTCATATTTACTGAAATTCAAATTCAGAGGATTACATATATATAATTAAAAGAACTGATATTTTAAAATTTATACATGTTGTTGTTGTTATTGTTTTTGGTCTGTTCAGTGACTGGAAGAAGTAATGCCTTCCAAAGTTAGTTACAACACCCATTGTCCTCAATCGCCTTAGCTGTTGCTCAGGTGTTTTTACCAGATCCTCCTTAAGATTCTATCTATGCATTCAACTTCTCACTATATCTCAAGTATGCTTATGTGTGTGTATCTGAAAGAGAAAAAGGAGAGCATGAGCATGTGAAAAAGTGAAAAGAGCGATACAAAATATATGTACATGTATGTACAATGAGGTCTTCAAATTAGTTTGCACATCATGTGCAGATCTGTTACCTGCTGTTTCTAGTCTACTTTGGCACCAATTTACAGTTACCTTCATAAGTACAGCTTTTGTCTGAATTTGCTGCCAAAAAGATTCCAAAGAATATATATATAAGTAGTATATACAAAATGGGGGTTTTAGTTTTTTTTTAGAAAAATGTGGCAACACGAAAAACCATTTTATATACTGGAGGCCAACAACAAAAATCAGCCAGCGAAAAATGTGGCAACACAAAAAAAACTAAAACTCCCATTTTGTATACAACTATATAATGTACTAAAAAGCAGTGCAAGCAATCAGGTAACTATTTTAAACAGACAGAAAAACATAGGCAAAATCTGTATACACAATGCTAACCTGTATTCTTTGTTTTTTATTCTTTTACTCCTATTGTTCTTATATCACACACTGAGAAAAGAGACAAGAGAAAGAAACTATAGGAAAAACAAAACAAGACATACAGAACGTACAAAAAATTATGTGATCAAGACCAAGGACAATGAGTTTAAGAACGAGCTTTTATTATTCTTCGTTTCTTTATACAGTTATCACCCATTCGTGTGAGTCAACAATATTAAAGTCTCTGGTATTTACTATGCGATAAATCATTGACTTATTTGTTGCTTTTCCCAGTCTTCTATACACAATTCTGGAAATCATACAGCACAAAATCGTGGCCTCTGCACTACCCAGTGGCAGCAGAGAACATACGTCCCAATATTATATTACCTGTTCAACAATCACCCACTGGCAACGATGAATATTTAACATACATTACATACATACATGCCCCAATATCTACCTCAACTTTCACTCTGATAACAATATGCACGCTGCTTCTCCCTCCGCACCAGAAAACTAAGCAATGTGAGTTAAATCTATACACACACTACAGGCCCCTGTAATCATACAAACACACTTTCAGTAATCTTTGAAAACTTAGCTTATATCTATATACATCTGTATCTGTGCCAGCACGGTTTCAGTTTCATAGTGACCGACAGAAAGTGAGCTGTCCCTCCCACATATACACACACAAATACACCATCTGATCCACCCACTCATCGACACAAATACATATGTATAAGGTGATGAAATCATTTCAAATTTGATGAAAATTGACCAACTGGTAAACTTGCCAGCTGGTCCTAAGGTGATGCCAATTGCCAGGTAGAAAATCTTTATAATATACCCATTAATGTTATATTGGTGTCTGGTACTCAATCAAGTGATTGCTGGCACTGAGAATTACAATGAACACCCACTGTCACCACCGGCAGATAGCATACATTATGCTTAAGCACAGGCACACACACAATGCACTCTTTTCATACACATACACATAAATACATTTGATAAAACTCTTTAGCAGCCCACATTCCCCAAGATACAAACAACTTTCTCTACTAAATTGCTTGCATGAAAGACTGGACTCTCATGAACACCCACAGGTTAGGTAAGACTAAGAAAAGAACATAAAATTTTATCTGAGTGACACAGCAAAATGACTGCAGGACCAGTCCTCACAAAAACATGTTTCATGACTTGTTTCATAACTCCACTACCAAAATGACCTTTCAAACCACATTCATTTACTGTGATGTCACATACAATTACAAGCAGCAGAGCGAGAAATCACTTTCACCAAAAGGCACACACTTAAGACCCACATATCTTAATGAAATATTCACGAGGCAGAGCAATGAAGACAGTACTCAATTATACAATAATACCAAGCCATCTCTGGTATGACATGCATGTATGTATAACACATTTCTCATTTCACTGACACAGCAATAAGAGTTCTGTATACATGTAATGATCAGAATACACTCTAAATCTATGTAATCTAGTAAACATTTATATGAAATTCTCTTCATTTTCATGAGACAAACAAGGTAAGATTTGAACTTGATCTTTCTTTAATAATTGGACTGACTCAATCAGAAATATATGGCTTTGTAAAACTCATGCTCATTTCATCCAATCAATAAAATTTAAAAATGTAGCTGTAAAAAAATGTTTTTGATATACATTTAAATCAATAATCATTTTCTGGTCATGTTTCCTTGCTTCACATAACATCAACTTTCTGCTACACCAGTAACATGGATGACAACAACTAATTAATCTAATTAATGAACTTTTCACATACGGTAACATTTCTTACAACTGACAGTTTGAACAATTCTCAGTGTTCAGATGGCATAAATAAAACTTTTGAAAAAAAAAATATTTAAAGAAAAAAAAAAAACTGAGTTTCCATCTCCAAAATGTACTGCATGTCTGTCACCTGTTTATTGTGCTTACTCTCTTCTCTGTTAAATTGTCAAGCAGGAATTCATTCACATTCATTACTTCCTTATTTAGGGTGGCCTTATGCAAACACTCAATGATATTAACCATACTCTTCCACATTTCTCTGTCTTTCATGATCTCTGACAGCTCATTCTCAGCATTCCAGTATCCTTCTCTAGCATGTCTACTTATGTCATGCTTGGCCTTCCTCTGCATGCCCTCCCTCTCTTCGGCTGCCAAAGAATAGTTTTCAATCCGATCTGTCACAGATCTGTAGCAGTGCCCAGCAAAAGTCAATTAATGCTCCTTGACTTTGTCGGCGACTCTTACATACATACATACACACACAGGCGATCACTATCTCTATAACTTAAGGGAGGCACTGAAACATTTAAAAGCCCTAATTCTTGTAGCATTTCTTTATTTCTACTATATTTCTAGCAGATCAGAGGTTAACATATACTACAAATTCCACATAAAATTAAGTACATGAACTACATAAGTACTTGTATTTGTATTGCATTTGAAATTTGATGCTCCCTTTGCTAATCAATGCTGTTTGTTAGTGCTACATAAAACTTTGTTATCAGTTGGACAAAACCAGCAGGATAAATCTCTCTTGAAAGGCAGTGAATATTGAGAGCTAGAAAGCCATTGTCAGACCATCAAGATGAGCCATTAACCAACAAGTTATGTACATTTCAACAACTTTTGGGTGAAAACTAATTTACAAAAAAAAAAAAAAAAAAATTTTTTTTCAAATTCCATTCTTCAAACCAAGTCTTTGAACAAAAAGAAACTTATTATAAGTGAGGGATCATACTAAATAAGGCCTGTATCTATATATTTCAAAGTCCTCAAAATAAAAAACACAGTATATGCCCCTTATAATGCATAGCATTTATAATGGTTTTTTAAATTATTTATTACTTTTTTTTTTTTTGACATGAAATCTTCTCTTAATAATGGCTACCAAGGTTCAAAGATAAAATCTGAAAAGCTATGGAATAGTTATTATAGTCATATAAATTTACATCATCTGGTTGTGTCAAATACAATCTATTTCAATTCAATCAGTTGACTTTTGACCCCTTTGAAAATACTTGGTGGCAAAAAAAAAGCATCAACAAAAGCTGTAAGGCCAAGGTTCAGTTCTGGACAACATTCAATCTCACCTCATAAGGCACTGATTAGGCTATATGAGCTTTCTTGCCATTTGACAAACTTATGTAAAGATAAAGGTGAGAAGCTCACAATATGATTGAAAACATTTCAACAATGGGTAGCCTGAATGGATAATCTTAGCCCTAATGCATCTGCCTTGTAAAAAGTAGACATCAGCAGCCTCATTAGCAAATGACAATTGTGGACAATGTGCTGGGACTGACCAGTGATAGAACTTGATGATTCAGTGTCAATGACAATAAACTCACTAAGAATTCCCCCAAACTGCATATGCTGTAAAAAAAATGACCTGTATATGAATCACAAAGTTACTCTACCAAAAGAGGTGACACAAAAGAACCATATACATGTACTCAGATGGCTTGGGCCGTGGATAATATCTGACGGTCTTCACAAGAAAAGTGTTGTTTCCCCATCAACCTCAATAAAGATTCTGACCATAATTCAAGATGTTGGGTCAAAATATGCAAAACAAAATACTGCTAGTCTTTGGTCACATAATCGCCTTTTCCTGTCTCCCTAACTCTCTGCAAAATTCAGAACAATAGTATTTTACTCAAGCTAGGCTTGATGAAGTCAAGATTAACAACTTTCGCTAGATAGAATGTTTGCACATCGAATGTATATAATAATCTACAAAAATTTGGTTGGTTTTACAAAATCTCAAGTTTCACAATAGCCAAAGTTAAAAGATTTACAAATATAATAGTTAAACAGTCTAATAATTCTCTAAATAACCAACCTAAAACTACTCTACAGCTGAGTTAATTTCTAGGTACTGAGATTGCTGACTCTGATTACAAACTTCACCATATAATTGCTGCCCGATAACATGGATAGAATGGTAAGGGAATTTCTTCACAAGTGTGATCAGATACTTGCAGAATACAGGACCATTTACTCAAATTACTTCAGATGAAAAGGCATAACACATCTTAACCCTTACCGTGATGTTGCACAAAATCATGTGGCGCCTAACCTGGTCACGAGCGATGAAGTCATTAGCTGATGTCAGGTCGGGGGTGGTAACTCCACGAATTCGTGGAAGCCCGTGCGTGGGCTGCCTGTGATGACTCCATGATATTGTGAAAAATCACACGTCAGTTACTTTAAATAGATTTTACGTTGGTATCCAACTCGCCTACAAAAATATGGACCCGCCCAATGAACTCGGATGAAAATTTCCGTTTGAACGGTGTATGGCAAACCCATTTAGGTCAACTAGGAAATACAGGTGGGCATGGGTTCTAAAGCCTTTGCAATGGCAAGCCCAAGTAATGTCAACATGTTCACTAGAAATAATTTTCATGAACTGTTTGGCAATTATAGCAGTGGAGCCTCACAAATAGATCAAACAATATTGGAAATAAATGAAGAACTACAAAATACTGATGTAGTTAGCACTGAACCACTACTTCAGAGCAATAAAAACAGAGAATTTGATGAGGATACAGTATTTGGCTGTATTCAACTGATAGCCCGCCGCTCGATGTGCGTTTCATGGGAACCAAGGGTTTAAACACAGAAATGCCTGACAATTCTCAACAAGTTGACTTCTTTGAGCTGTTTTTTAACGATGTACCGTTGGGAAAATTGTCGAGAATACTAACACCTATGCCCAAGCCAAAATAGATGAAAAAGAGTTGAAAAAATTGTCACGTCTGAAAAGATGGGAGCCTACAACTGTGGACGAACTCAGAGTATTCTGTGCTCTTACAATAGCAACTAGACTTGTTACAAAGTCTAATTTGCCAGCCTACTGGAGCACAGATGAGGAAGTTCTCACACCTTTCTTCAGCTCCAAAATGTCTTGCAACAGATACCAAGCCATCCTCAGCAATTTGCACATTGAGAATAATGAGGATGGTGACCATACAGACCTATTCTTCAAAATTCGGCCATTCTTTACCCACCTGCGTCGTCAGTCTGCCGACATCTACAATCCCGACCGTGAATTTAGCTTTGATGAAGGTCTCTGGTTCAGGACGTACAACCCTGCCAAACCAACCCGCTTTGGTATTTGCTTCTACGAAGTGTGCGAAGCTTCTATTGGCTATGTTTAGTATGGACATATGTGAGGCAGCCTGACAAAAAGGGGCTGATGTCGCTGGAACAACTTTCGAGATATAGAGCAAAAGGTGTTTTAATGTGACCTCAGGTCAAAATCGAGTTCTTGTCGGAAAAGCACTCTTAAACCATTTCTACACCTTTTGTTAAAAGGATATAACGATCTGAGCCTCCTAAATATTTTAAAACTTTTATTTTCTGATCCTATCATGTTGCGTTTTTTGAAAAAAATCCTCCAAAATCGATCATTCTTTGCAGACGCTTTTCTGCATACATTACAGAAATAGAACCCTAGCTTGCTGCATACCGTTGTTTTTGTCTTTTCCCACTCTTTATCGTAATGCAGAGTGCGCTGAATAAAAAGCATGACATTCGAGTGAAAAGAGCCACAAAAGTTTGTAAACAGTACCACGTTGTACTGATTTCAACTTGTAGCTTCGAAAACTCCCTATGCTTTCTTTTTCGATACAGACATAAATATGTTGTTTGAATTAATAAACAAACTTCTTCTGACACTGAACGTCTTCACAATATTGCTTTTAATCGTATCATAGGACCATCTATGTGGCCAACATCTGATCAGCAACTGTCACTAAGAGAAAAAAAAAATGGCCTCCTTGTCACTGTCGAGTGATACTACAACCTTTACATTCCTTCGTGGCCATGACATATTGGATTTACACACAGAAATGGCCCTAATGGATATTATTCAGGACTAATCTGGCGATATACAATGAAAATCTGTCCAACAACTGTTATGGACAAAGAATCCAGTGATGACGAAGACTCAGTCATCGCTGCCCCCTCTACTAGATCTAGATCTAGACTGAGACCAGAATCCATACATTTTGTCTGTTTAATGACCTGTTCATATGTTTTTAGCATGATAATGTTAATTTCCTTCATCATAAGATTCGACAGTTCAGTCACTGATGATGTTCTGACTTCTTTTTGCAGTCTGTTGTGACAAGAAATGATGTTTAACTAATAAGTCTAGACTTTAAATGCTTTTTTCTTGGTTTTTACTTTTGCAGTGTGGCTTTCTTCAAACAAGCATAATTTCGTCCAAAACTGAGATATTTGAAAAATTTAAACTGTTTTGTATTCAGAAATTGCTGCTAAAACTGAAAATAGCACTAACTCAAAATTGAAAATTTTCACCATGACCCTTTTTTCTCAGGCTGCCTCAGATATATCAAGAAGCCTTTTGTGGACTTCTTGAGTGTAGACATCATTTGTACAGGGACAATTTTTATACTTCTCCCAAACTTTTTGAGGAACTTGATAGCAGAGACACCTATGCATGTGGACCTATTCCCAGAAAAGAAGCAACTATCCATCTGCATTGAAGACAAATGACAAATTTCAGCAGAACGAGGCAGTTTACAGAAGACACAATAATATGCTGGCACTTCAATACAGAGACAAAAGGGATGTATACATATTGCCCACGATTCACAGTGCCACGATGACGACATTAACCAAAACAGACAAAGATGGCCAGCCACTGAAAAACCTGACGTGCATTGTGGACTACTGTAAATTTATGGGGGGTGTTGAACTTTCAGATCAAATCTGTGTTAACGACAGCATCTTCCATATAACATTGAAATGGTGGAGAAAATTGTTCTTTCACCTGTTTTGCATGTCAATCTGCAATGCTTTAATTCTGTATCGTCAATACAGTAGTGATCGGAATTACTCTCACTATACATTTCACCTTGCTCTGGTGCATCAGCTCATCAGCAAGTCAACCACAGCACCAGTTCCAACTCCAGTCAGAAGTAGGAGGCCCACCACCTCCGATGAAGATGAGCCTTTGCGTCTGAGAGGTCGCCATTTTCCTTAGTACACACCAAAGGCGGCAGCATACAAACTACAACCGTGAAGAGACTGTAGCATGCAACAAACCATACAACCAGAGAGAGAAGAAGACCAAATGCCACTGCTCTGTCTTCCAATGCAGCATTTGCCAAGTTGCTTTGTGTGTGCCCCCATGTTTCAAAGCATATCACACAAGAGTGATTACTATCACTTTTTGAGCTGGGAAAACAATTAGACTTCTTTGAAACCTGAAAACTAATCCACACACTGTGCTTGATAAATTTGCTTTTGATTTCAAAGACTTTTGATTACCAACAGTCGACATGTAAATAGTGCTTTCAGCTTTGTTAATTTTAAAGAATTTACGAATGCGAGCAGGAAAAATACTTTTGACTTTAATTACGTGATCACCATTGGATTGATGTGAGCTGGCCCTTTATTATTATTATTATTGTAATACACACATATATATCACAAACACTGTAAAAAAAAAAAAAAAAAAGCTGACAAAAATTTTTTTTTTCCATATATTTTGATTCTGGAATTTGACCAAAAAAAAACCAAAAAAACTCAGTACTAAAATAAAATTCATCCATTTTGTTCATTAAGTTGTATTAAAATATTATAAGTAAAATTTGTGTGAATATTTTTGTGAGTACATCCTATGTCTTGTCCTCATCCCCCAAAACTGCATCACTGGTGGCCAAGGCTGTGATAAAATTAGACTCACTGGTGGCCAAGTAAGTCAGCTCATGAATTCGCAGGGTTATCATTGGTGGACCATTGTAGGATGTTGGGGTCATCACGGTAAGGGCTAGAAGCTCTTTTAAGGAACAGGCAACCGAGAAGTATTTTGTTTTGTACACTGCTAACTTGCACACCAAGAGATATTTACTTCATCTCTAATTAGTGCCTATATGGAAAGCATGTTTGTATGCTCAAGATTCATAGAGTCTGTTTAGTAGGAGATCAAGGAGATGAGTTCTCAAGACAGCCTGCTGTGTTCACTTTGACAGGTTGTAATAAATCATCATAGATTTAATGTACTCATTCACGTCAGAGGATTACATGATGCCTTATTCCAAAGTGCCAAGCCAAGGCCGGGTGGAGTCTTCTTGTCAGAATGTGTGGGAACATTTCTGATACAAAATAATTATATTTTGAGGGAATTTTACTTTTGGACTGGACCATGTGCAACGTAAACTGATTAAAGCTTCATGTGTGAACATGTTAGCTGAACAACTTGTATCACACTGGCAGAGCTTTCTTTTTCCCCCTTCATATTTGGTTGCAGATATTTACTAAATCAGCTGTTCTGTCTCGTATGGCAGTATTAATGACAGTAAAGAAAAAGGGTCTGAGAAAAAAAAAAATCAATTTTTCACTATCCAAGGGAGATAAAACCTAACAAAGGACTTCTGTGATCGAAGATCATACATGTATCATATTTTCTCCCAATCTTAGCAGCTCCCTTTGTTATCGTGTTTCCACTTTTCAGAATGAGAACTAGGGATTGGAGATATAGTCCTAAGACACAAGATCACTGTTCACACTTAGCAAGACCTACCTAATCATTACTGATGAATGAAAACCACTCACATAATTGTGCATATCTATACAGTTTCACCTATCAATTTGACCTGATTTTTGTTCATCGTATCTACATCAAAAATTACAAGCATTTCCTATGTCCCTTTTATGTTTTCCATATATGCCTTTCAACCTCCTGCAGGTGATTATTTTGGCGGCTAATTTCTTATTTAGCCTTTCCTTAAAACAGAAGAACCAAATTCATCTACTCCGGGTTTGTTCCGCTACACAGCCTGAAAATGCATGAGATACCATAGTCTACATACAAAAACTAATAACAACAGATCCATCTATTGCACAGCAGAACTAAAAAAAATATCCCCATCTATTGCACCTTTGATGCTTTGGAAAAAGCACCTCTACAGTGCAATTGCAAACTAGTGTGCACATCTCTAGCCCTAATGATGCATGGTGCCCACCATGATTATTGAGTTAAAAAAAGAATGCAGGTTGAACTGGCCTAAATATTTTTATATATGTATATGTGATGGTTACAGACAAACACAAAAAATCAATCCAGGTTTCCTGTTTTTGACTGTATCTCTGCATCTGGTATCATCAAATGTCATTTATCATCTCAAGATAATTAAACTCTGCTTATTCACAAGTCACACCATCTCATATTCAAGTAATGTGCTGGAAAATTCCCCACTAAAGAAAAAGTTGGGAACAAAAAAAAATAATAATTATAATAAAATAGCAGGGGGAAAAATGGAAGGCTATATTGGAATGGTTTATCACTAACAGAAACTGACCAAAACATCAAAATTTGTCTGGAGTCCATCACATCTGCCATTCTAACCATAAGAATTATTGCCTACAAATCTTTTGTCTCCATAATCAGAAAACTGAGTGACTATGAGAGAGTCCCAAAATAGAAAAAAAAAAAAAAACCAAACAAACACAAAAAAAACAACAAACAAACAAAAAAAATTAAATCAATAACGGTGCAGATGATGACAAAACTGAAATGTTCAGAAAAAAATGAAGGGCCAACCACAACAGACAACTATACCAATAAGTTCAGACATATTGAGCAGGCTGGAAATAATCCCGAGTATCTTGAAAGATCAGAATTGTCTACTCTTCAAAAAATAAGGTGTTGTATAATTTCAACATTTGACCGGATACTTATGTAATTGCTTTCTGACCTTGTCTCATTTTAGATTTGGCCTGTTTCGTGTCTGTTGCAGTATTATCTTCAGTTTCAAGTTACAAAGATCTCACTGAGAGCAAAAGGATAATGAAATGCTATGTGGCCTGGTAAGCAATTACAATGAAATACTACGTGCCTTAGTTTCATATCCAATGCCATATATGTATTTGTCATATAATAATGGCAGTGTCCTGATATGGAGAAGATCATTAACACAACTAATGTCCGAGGATAAGCTGCAAACACACAATTACAATGGCCAACCGAAGCATGTCCATCTGTTGATATACTATTTGTATGCCCAAACAGTTTTTTCAAGCATCCTTCTATTACAACAAGCCTCACATGCAGTCACAAGAATTTTTAAACATTTTTCTATGATCACGTCATCTACTCAAAATTATGCCCAAAATATCCTTCACCCAGTTAACCATTTTGAGCAGTGAGCTGAAATGATGCACAGATAATCATATAATTGTTATGACAATAACTGACATTACATCCATCGACACTCAAAAACATTCACACAAATATTCCCTATCTTACTGGTGCAATTGCAGAAGTATATCAGTTATACTGATTGCAGGATTGCATAGACACATTGCCCTTAAAAAAAAAACAACGAAAAAAAAACCCTTACCATTTTGCCACTCATTTGCTGAAGTTGAAGAAGAAAACAACAGAACAACAGCATTAAGCACTTGATCAAAAACATATATAAAACATAAAAGTTTGGCTTTGAAAAGCAAATTATGACGTTAAAAGCTGATGACAGAAACAATCTACATGGAGGCTCATAAGTCAATATATTTTTATCCTTTCCAGCTATTCAGATACTGCTGTTCTACACATGGAGTTTCTCAAAACCATACCGGCATCCAGCACTATCCTACTCTGCTATCCCACCTGAACACTTCAGCCATTCCTGATCAATTTACATTGCACTTAGCAGCCCAATTTATGCATGTACACAGTATCACATAGGCAAAGAAACACTTTTTCACTATTTGATTATCTTCCCACTTCTTAGCATCAAAATCTACAAAATTTCTGAAGTTGTGGGGCATGCTAGTTCTCTCTGACCAATCCCAATAAATGATCAAATACAACACCATGTCTCACACTCTCAAAGAACATCTGTAAATTATCAAAAATGAGACAAATACATTTGTCATCTGCTCTTTGTTGCTACATTACAATATATGTCTCATCATACTAGCGAAGGGGAGACATTTGAGATAGAAAATGTTAGTAACATAAATAAAATAGCATATTTTGCAGTTCTGGCTACTTTTCTACCTGCTGCCATTTTGTCCTCCATGCCCATCTTGAACACCATACACACAATGGCCTATGAACACCTTGTGAGAACATTACCATTTTCTGCATTACTTCCCTAGATAGTATCTGTGATCACTAACATACTAAGACTCATGTAAATATTTCCAGGTTTACTTACATCCCCTAATTCATCAGGTTCCTGATAGGAAGGAGAACAAAAGTTTTCTGAAAGGCCATTCTGATCAAATAGTTTGGGAGGATGCTCCTTATACATTTAACAAACTTATATGTTTCCCTAGTTTTAAGAAATGATGTCAATTTCCTCATAAATACATTTGACAATCAGCTTATTGATTTAGTCCATCTTAGATTCATGCCAAAATTCACAAATAATTTTAGCAATCTGTTCAAAGCATACCTAAATTCACTGTTCAGTTATCTGAATGTCACATAATTTCTAAATGACAATAAGATAACATTTACAATGCCATGAGAAGAATGTTGGTTTCTCACAAGGTGTTTTGGTACTGTAACTAATAGCTCTCCCCTAAAACAGTCTCCATGCAAAATGAGTAGCCATGTAAATGAACCAATCAATCATCCAATCAAAACACTGCTCAATCATTCTCTCAAGTTTCTGGTGAATCTGCAGCACTTGGAGCAGCTTGAAAGACAACAAAGAGGTGATGTGAAGGCAAACCAAGGCAACATGCAGCAGCAGCAGACTGACCGCAGCGGCTACTGAGAGGACTCCTGGTCTCCAGCAACACTCCTCAACCACCAAACTAAGCCAACTAGTCCCAGCTAGTGAGCTAGTGTGGGAAATGCACAGTGCAGGGGACTCTTAGGTACCTGACAAGCAGAGCAAATAACAGAAACAAAAATAAAAACCAGGTGTCAAACTGAAAGCTTTCACAGATAATGGTAAATTTAAGAGAAAAATATTGCCAGGATAATTAAATAATAAATCAGATTCAAACACAAAATAGATAACCCATCACCAAAATGAATGAAATCAAAGCTGTGAAATTGACATAAAATATATTGAAACAGGTTTGCCTTAACAACGAAGGTCATACTGATCAGAAAGTATTTGTCATACCACAGGGCTAGCATTATTGGCTAGCCTGATTTTAATCCTGACAAAGAAGTGGACCTTACAAACAAAAAAATGTTCTTTTACTCTTCTCTTTAGCCCTTTTGCCACCTGGCTCTACACAGGCTTCATGGACGCATGCAAGACTGCAGATGTTAACATGGCTACATAGAGTTGTACACATATCTTGGAGGTCTACATTGTCAGTAACATTGCATTGAAAGGTAAATGCTCTTGATGCAGATCAAATGAAAGGAAACTGGTATTTTAAAAAAGAAAAAAGTTCTCTTCAAGTTCAAAGTATGTATCATATAACATTATCTCAGCTTAAATTTTCTAAGTTTGAGTTGAAAAATTCCAAGTCCTTAACAAACTCAAGGTCAGGATACAGTAGATATAGCAAAATTCACTGCATAGTCTGATGAAAAACCATACCAGCAATATATGGTCTTGGCTTGAGAGTAAAAATCATGGAAACGAAAGGCATGATATCATTAAAGAATGTGCTAGCATTTGAATAACGAAATCAGACTCAGCTTTTATGAACTCCTCCTATGCTTGATCCATAACAAAAAAGTATGTTGTTATTTTAGGATCAATACAGCTACTTAACAAAAACTTTGATATTGTAAATCCTTGCTTGTCTGTTAGCAAAAATCACAAATCACTATCAGTTTGACCAATCCAGTAATGCTGCTTAATGTCACTACTGATATTGTTTGAGTTTTCAAAATTCTACAGAAATTAACAGATCAAACTATTTGTAATACTTTTGAAATTACAAAACATGAGTACAATTCTTAATTATTAAATAGATGAGGAAAATGAAACAAAAAAAAAAAAGAAAATTAATTAACAAATAAATAAATGATAAAGCATAACCACCATGCACCCTACCACCAAAACAACTAATGCATTTCATTGAAAACTATAAAGCTGCAAGTTTGGTTTGCTGATGAATCATGGGGGAAATGAAAATCAAAATAGCATTGTTGTGCCAAGTAATCTGGTGTTCACATCAATTGCAGCCTTGATTCCCTGCCTTAGTCTTGACATATCTTATGCTTTAAACACGGAATTGAAATTTCTTAAGAAACTGAATGAGTCAGGATCTCAAGGTCTTTAGCTATACAGAAATTATAATCTACAAAAGTTTCCCATGAAACGGTGGATATAAAATTACATATCTGTATTGTTCTATTCTGACTTTATAACCGACATTCAAACAGGAAAAGACGTAGACAATTGTTTATAAATCTATTCAATAGGCAATGACATCTTTGAGAGGAATTTGCTTGTATTTCAGTCTGGTAACAGAAATGTTCAACTATATTAAATTGATATTATAATTTCATGACAAGGATAGGATAAGAAGTCTTACTGAATACACATCCTTGACATTTCTCAAACAGGCAACATTGATAAATGTGCACTATTACGCTCAATACCAAGAATGGAGAACAGATCTGAATGGCATATTTAGTAAGTCCATCAATGTCACGAAATTTCAGGTCCTCTGCTTAAAAAAAATTTTTTTTTTTTTTTCAGATACTTCACTATTTCGAATGATCAACAGATGACTATGTGCAACATTCCTCCTTGTAGACATATCAGTTATCAACATGCATTCCATCAAAAGAATATGAGTTGTGATGGATTCACATGCCATTATTAGTCTTATGCATCAGTTTGTTGATATATTGGGGGACAAGGGAGGTGGTCGGGATGGGGCATGAATTTATTTAAATGAAGAGGTTGAATGCAATCACAGCACAATTGAAAGACTGAAATGATCATTTCAACCACCTTTTACAACAATGAGCTCCTAATTCAACACTTGTTCACTGATGTAACATGGAAAATATCAAGCTCACTCCTCATTCCTTCCCTGTTGCCACACACCAGCATAAGGCTAGCTCCAGTGATACTGCCATTTCATCAGTTTTCTGCCACATGATAGCAATTTTTAATACTTTTAAAGAAATCATCACTTTGTTCTGTCTTTGATGATCACTCACTCTTTTCATCAACCAACAGATATCAAATTAAGCAAATTGCCCAAATTACACTGGTGATCATCATTCAAACACAATCATCTTTTTTTTTCTCTAAAGACAAAATAGTTCAAATAAATTATGAGGAAGTCAAAATGGTGTCATGAGAAAGTTAGGAAATGATTGTATCTAATTTTCACAGCACAGTGTTTGCAGCACTATGTCAAAACCAATGTAAATATATTTACAAAATTTAAACAAATTTCCTTGTTAATGCATGATTGATATAATACCTACAAGCTGTCTTTGGAATCAAGATCATCAGTCATTTAGATTTACTCTATAAAAAGAAACAAAAATTACTACATGCTGTGTTGATAAACAGGAGATAAATGGGCAAGGAGAGGTCTCTCCTTTATCTACAGGCCAATATAGTTCAAGCTTTCAAAAAGGTCTAGCTGTTTTCCACATTCACATCTTTCTAAAAGTAAAAGCTCCCAACTGCTGAGTAGTAAAATGATGCCTTTGGCTAGTCAAAAATGATACAGTGGGTAACAAGGAAAAAGTTGCTGAAAACCAAACAAAGTCAATTTTCAATTCTATCCATACCTGGAAACTGATGTCCCTGAATGAGACATTATATTCCCACAGTTGTAATGATTGAGATTTAGAGAACAAAACATGAGCTTGTCTTGAGTGTATATGATCACTGTTAAGAAAATTGGGACACTTAAAATCATATCACTAACACTCAGGACCACTAACTTTCTTTAGCTTATTTGATCATGTATAAGCAATGTAATGATAGATCGCTGAGAGTAACGCTTAGTCTCTTTCTGATATATGAAATGTTCCTATGCAGTTTAACATTTGTTAAAATTTCCTTACATGGATATGCCAAACACATCTGACATTATTCATTTTCACATGACATAAAAAAGAACTGAGGATGATACAGGTTAAAATACCTCTGATGATGGGTTTTTCTCCTTTTAAAAAAAAAAAAAATTAAAATTGAAGGAGAAGAAGGGGGTAAAAAAAAATTGAGAAAGATTTGATTCCACTTAACTAACAATACATTTTGACCCATAATTGTCTTTGCTGTTTCTATGTGTGCATATGAATGATTTGATTACGTATATATTGATCGTAAAAGAAACTGTCTAGGTTTGTGTCATGTCAGGGATCCATAAACTTGTTGTGACAGTAACATAGCTCACCCGCACGGTGGTGGTGATGGCCTAATGCTGAATGAGGAGAACCAGATCGAGGTCGTATGTTTCCCATAATGCCTGGTGCCATTCTTGCGGGCATGGACACTAGCGGAAGATGTGGTGGGATAGCAGGTGGGCCAGTGGCTGAGGCAGGATGAGGGGGCATCACTCTTGGCATCTCACACATTTCACATTTTTTCAATGCTGGATGGTTGGAGAAGGTGCAGGCTGAGCAACTCCACGATTCACCCTCCTCTGAATCCCCAGAGTTAATGACTGGCTGTAAGGGAGGAACTGGTGGCACACAAGACATATCTGCATTTCCTCCGCTTGCCTGCCCTGTGTCTGTGGAGCGCTGCCGCACAGGAATAGGAGGTGGTGGACGTGGAGGAGGAGTACGTTGAGGAGAAGCTAAAATGAAAAAAACCAGCATCACATTGTTTCTGAGTCCTCGAAACACAAGTCTAATTGAAATCTGTGAGTATTTTAACTTTATAATATAAATACCCCTCAATTTTTCCATCATTATCCCTTGTGTTTAAACCGACAGAAACCGACACATCCAAGATAACTGCCTAAGGTTTAGAGCGACAGAAACCGACTCGACCTATAGTACTGTTACCTTTCAGACTGACAGAGGAAACACCACTTTTTTTGGTGGGCTGTCATTGGACACATTGGTCGGTAAAATGATGTTCGTGATCTAATAATAGAAAGGAACCTCATTGACAAATCAAATGCGGTTTCCATGATAACTAAGGCGTGTTAGTGCATGTTCAAAGGCAGCTACACAGCGTGTTGTACAGCGCTTTGGTCAGCAATATGAGACCGTTCTTTCTGCCTCGTCGATCATCATTGTGCACTCACTGTCTCATCCACTTGCTTTTAAACTCGTTTTGCTAGAGTCTAAGAAAGTGACACAGTGTGTAATTAGAAATCAGGCACTGATACTGGATTAGATCTAGATTTGGACGGTGGTCAAAACGCGAATAAATCTCACATGTACAATATACATAAGATCTATCGTGAACTGAGATGTGATCTCACCTAGATCTAGACCCGGATCAATGTGGTTCAGCTTTCGATCAAGTTGTAGATTTAAGTCAAATGTGTTGAGTAAGAAAGCACAGCCAAGCAGATATTTATTTGATAAAAATGAAAGTTGTTTATTCCTACTATTTTACTCTTCAAGATCGTATAATATTTAATATCCTCCTTTTTTTTTGTTTTCTTCTCTTTCTCTCTCTCTCAATCTCTCAATTTCTGGTTCTTTTTATATTGCATTGAGTATTAAAATAGATTGTTGATAATAATGACAGATCCAGTAGATAAATCATTTATCATTCATTTAAATTTAACAAATGGGACACTTTGCTTGAAAAAGAAATCGACCGTGGCTGTTTCTCTGCAACCACTGAACTTCTGCCAAACAGAGGTCAGAAAAATATAAATACACCGAGCTGTCACAGTGCGCAGGAAGCTGAACACTCGCACGAAGATGACTGCTGATTAATGCATACATGAAAGGGTTAAAGCATGACTTTCAATCCACTGTGAGACTACTTTTCCAAAACACTGCCCAAACATACTGATGCTAATTACAGGAATAACATCATGATAAATCAACAGTGGAAGTTGAAAAGGTGGAGAGGGGGGGGAAAGACTTGTCAGTATCATGTTCCTAACTCAGACTGCCAGAGATCAGGATTGTTGTCTTCTGATTCTAGACAATTAGACATGAAATAGATTCTACCTGTGCTTCTCTTCCTTCAAACACTTAATCAGGAATCAAGACATGATATCCATCTATATTCTATAAAGGGTCTTGTGCAACTGTAGTAATCAGCTTTCTGCAGCAGAACCATAGCATGCCAAAAATAACTTCATAATATCAATTTCAAATTTCAATACTGGATCTTCTAAACATAATACTGAACATGTAAACACTACATAGTTCATAATGCTGTTGTACATTTCACAAATACAATTAGGGGATGTAGTCACAAGAAGACATCTCATAGAAGTTCCTTTCTCCAGACTTACATTATTGTGCTCAATGTCGAAAAGAAAAAAAAACCTGCAAGTTGAATGACCTGAACTGAAGTTATAGCATAGAGTAACTTACATTGGTGCGGACAAACATCACTGCAGGCACTTTTCAGAAAAATATTTCGCGTGCGCTTACTTTTGCATTTTGAGTAGAAACAAGGCTCTGTCCTGATAGCCACACCACCGGGACAACATCCGGACGCCATTTTGTTCTGTTCTACAACCTAAGGAAGTGCCACTGGAGGCCACCATAACTAGTGTGTAGTAAGCGTCCATGTTTCATGTCCACTGGAAGAAGGAGGTCTTCATCCGGGTTAGCATTCATTCACAACCCACTTACATTTTTCTAAATCCGCTGTGTGATATTATCATCATAGACTGCATGTCTGAAAAGATGCTCAGTGGAATTTGCTGTACTCTTTATGAATTTGACAATAAGGGTGTGTCCGCAAAAATTTTTCAAAAATTGCTGAGGTTTACATCATTGCGGACACGATGTGGAACTATTTTCTATGCTGACTGGGACTGTCTTTCTATTTATAAACACTTAGGGAATATTGAGTTGTCAAGTTATCATGTGGATCTACTGGCCAAATGTTTATTAAAAAATCTGATGTGATTGACTGTACATTGAAATTTATATGATTCTTGTTTGATTTCTATCTAAATTAGTAGAACTAGATCTAGATCTATAACGATGATTACACAAAACAGTGGAAAAAAGTTTTGGTTTTTGTGTTGGTGATTTTACTTTGTTCCTATCAGTTCTGTGCTCATTTGCAAGTTCTGGTCAAACATTTAATTAGCAAACAAACAGTTCTGACCACATTACCAACAAATGAAACCAGAAAATTAAACTCTATGACTTAAAAACGAGGGGTGTCCACACTGACATAAAAAAAATCCGCAAAGAAGTGAAATTGATGAAATGAGTGTCTGCAGTCATGTAGCTTACCTGTCTACTATGACATGGCTTTTCACGAGATTCGCATAGTTATACATGGATGACCTATCTATAAACTGAGCCAATGGTTGTCGAGCATGGAGGTACTTTCGATTTTAATCTAGGTCAAACGCAAGATGAGCCAAATTAAGGGGGGGGGGGGGGGGGGGGGGGG
>JBCEWB010258293.1:0-15852 GCA_039654565.1 Peronia peronii
TTACAACATTGAGACTGACCACAGCTTACAACATTGAGGCGAGGACTGACCACAGTTTACACTGAGGCTAGGACTGACCACAGCTTACAACACTGAGCCTAGGACTGACCACAGCTTACAACACTGAGGCGAGGACTGACCACAGCTTACAACACTGAGGTTAGGACTGACCACGGCTTACACTGAGGCTAGGACTGACCACAGCTTACAACACTGAGGCTAGGACTGACCACAGCTTACAGCATTGAGGCTAGAACTGACCACAGTTTACACTGTGGCTAGGACTGACCACAGCTTACAACACTGAGGCTAGGACTCACAACAACTTACAACATTGAGGCTAGGACTGACCACAGCTTACAACATTGAGACTGACCACAACTTACAACAGTGAGGCTTGGACTGACCACAGCTTACACTAAGGCTAGGACTGACCACAGCTTACAACATTGAGACTGACCACAGCTTACAACATTGAGGCGAGGACTGACCACAGTTTACACTGAGGCTAGGACTGACCACAGCTTACAACACTGAGCCTAGGACTGACCACAGCTTACAACACTGAGGCTATGACTGACCACAGCTTACAACAATGAGGCTAGGACTGACCACAGCTTACAGCATTGAGGCTAGAACTGACCACAGCTTACAACATTGAGGCTAGGACTGACCACAGTTTACACTGAGGCTAGGACTGACCACAGCTTACAACATTGAGCCTAGGACTGACCACAGCTTACAACATTGAGGCTAGGACTGACCACAGCTTACAACATTGAGGCTAGGACTGACCACAGCTTACAGCATTAAGGCTAGAACTGACCACAGCTTACAACATTGACTCACCACACTGACACTCAGTTAACGGTTTTGTTGCTGAAACTTTTGATTATCTTTTCAGAACTGAAATTTGTAACTTTCATCATTTGCTGAAAACCTCACGGCACCAAAATCATAAAAAAATATTTTTGCACCTGACATTTTGCATTAGCACCAAAACCTAAAGTCAGATGCAGCCAAGTCCTGGTGTATTAACTCTTAAAAGTATTTTATCCATGCTAGACACTTAAATTAACCTATGTCTCAATGTTCTAGTCATGCTTGACACTTCAGGAGTTAAAGTAGCTAATGTCTCAATATTTAAGCCATGTCTGACACTTTGAGAGAACCAATGTCTCAATATTTAAGCTGTACTTGACACTTTGGGAGTTACTCAATGTTTTAACCAGATTTTATGACATCCTGAAGTGATGAAATGTAGTACTCAGGTTTTTATACTGCTAGCGCGACTGCTGTGACTGCAGTAGGACTGTACATACCAATTTAGATTTAGATCTAGATCTAGTAGTTCTAGGCCCAGTGCAGTTTCTAGAACTTCTTTATCAGTACAAATGAAAATCATCTGGCCTTCACTGGTATAAAATGAAAGTTCATTATATTATCTTTCATAAAATATGTAACTTTACATAGTGAGCTTCATTAGTTATGCTGCTATACCACAATACAATGAAAACCTCTACATAAACTGGAACGAAAGCCTGAATATTTAGTATTTTAAAAATTAGCGAAACCCCTACACATCGAAGGGGTTAATCACCCAAAATACCAATATCGAGATGCGCATGCTTGCTATGCATTTCAAGTCGCAGGGCTGTATCGGTTTGACTGGCACCTCCCACGAAGACCATGGGTTCGCTCATAGTGTGTCAATGTTTTACCAGTGGTAGTCCCAGCGAGCAAAGGCTTTTGCATTACATGACATCAATCTAGGAACCACAGACTCTATAACAACATTATAGCAGCATGCACGAGATCAGTCATTCTTATTGTTGCTGCTGTTTAGAAACGAAGAGATTAAAATGTCAAATACAGAGAGGTCCGGCAGTGACCTGCCATGATACAAAGCAACCAAACTGAAATAAAAAATGCATGCTTTCGGATGGCAGGTCACATGTGATCTCAGCTCCGACTCAAGTGGAGAGTGACATGACAAGGTGAAGGCTCAGTGTGGGTAATTCTTCTTCTTCTTCTGCATTAAAGACAAGGAGTTTATACTGTTATACTGGAGTGCGGACTCTTGACGTCACCTTAACAAAACACCACGTGTCTTGCATGCCAATACTGGGCGCCATGGCCATGGAGTTAGATGTAGTATTGCTATACGTGAGTGTCGTTTAGTTTTGAAATAATTTACACGTGGTAACATAACAACAACGGCGTTAAGTGTCAACGTTAACTAGGTTTCTTGCCTCCTCCGGCATGGCTCCACATTCGGGACGCATGATGTCATCAGTCCGTTCTCCAGTATAACAGTATAAGCACCTTGATTAAAGATAATCATGATTATGGTGTCAGTGACCTTGGGATCTAAAGTTCAGGATTCGAATCCTGACTGATCCCAACATTTTGTCCTTGGGAAAGAATTTACACAACATTTCCTGACTCAACCCAGATTAAAATAGGGACTGGACTACAGACAGTGAATGATGTTGTTGGATTGATGAGTTCAGAGTGCTAAATAGGCAGCTGTGTTGTATGCTTCCCAGGAAGCCCAAAACGTTTGTGAGAGTCTCTCCTGGGTCCGTCCAGGTTATAATAGATTGTAAAGCACTTAAGGCTTGTACACTGTATGGGAATAATAGCTGTATGTGCTCTTTGTTATTATTACAGACACCGAGACTCTACGTCCAAATTTAGTACAATTCCAGATGATTCTTCAGACTGAATTATACTATGTGAAAAATTCCTAGAGAAGTGGGTGTTTGCTGTATGTAAGAACTGGTTGTCGAGCTGGCAGAAATGGGAGATCGTTGTGCTCAGTCCTATTACTTCCCTTTCCCAGACAAAAGAGGGATTGAACTAGAAGGGTAAAGAGGAAAAAAAAATCAGTTTTGCGCCCTTTGCTTGAAACATACACCATGAAAAATTCCAGAAAAATTATGATGTAAAGACAATGTTTTCTTCTTATTGTTATAATTTTATCCAATTTTTTGGTGATCACTCTTTCGAATGACATGAATAAAGGGATTATCTCCTCTTTACACTGTTTGCTCAACACCTCTTTTGTCTGGCAAAGGGAAGTAATAGGGCTGGTCAAAATGATCTCCCTTTACACGACTCCCACTTTTGGGAGGTACAGATAATCTTGTGAAATGATCTCCCATTGAATTCTATCATCAGCAATAAGCTCACTAAGCTGCAGTCCTGCTTCTTAAATCGGTCTTGTCCTGATGCTACCTGTAACTGGCCATACTTTAACCTACATCCTTTTACAGTTCAATGAAAGTTGACACAAATGTTTCATCAACTGTACAAGAAATTTGTCTAGGAGAAGAAATAACATCTTATCTCATCCACCTTTATTCTGTCTTCTCCTACTAAATACGATGAGTAGTTTCTCATGAGCACCTGAGCTCGAATTACACAACGAAAGCTTGAGCTTTCCACTGAGTGGCTTATGCCCTTCGTCCGTCACTCTCCACTTAGCTTGAGACAGATCAAGCTGACCCAAGAGATCACACTGCAGCTGGCAAGCCAATGACCCAGAATGAACTCCGTTGACCAATCACTGTGATCAATTCTCAATCAGAACTTGGTTGTGTGCACTGACACTTAACTGAGGATTTTAACATTCATGGCCATAGCCAACCGTAGAGTAGGCATGTAAACCACCCTAAGTGATCTGATTCAACTTTAGAAAAAAAAAAAAATGGGGCCTTTGATAACATCTCCTATGATGATGTCTCTATTCACCTAGCCTTTGGATGTATTTTTATTTGTTTTAGTTCTTGTTCGGAGGCTATGAATCTGAGGCAATGACGGGATCAGCAACATTAGGCTGGCTTTGTAAATAAGATTGTATAACATATATAAAAGATTGTATAACATATATAAAAAAGTATATATATAATTTTTTTTTTTTAAATTAACATAGTATCATTTGTATTTCCACTCCTCAATTATGATTGATATTCTCTCAGACTTGTGTACACAGAGTATGAAAAGAGAGAACTGATGTATGATAAATTACATGGTCAAACATCACTATAATTTCTATGCAAGAGGTTTTGCATAGTCATATCATAATCCTCATTACTCAACAGTTATACTGACTCCTCCAACGTAATCTAAGGCGTTGTCTACAGGACCACTTCTCTGTCAGTTTTTCGCAGGCAGCTTGCCTGGGTAAATGCCCACTACGGGCACTAATGCACAATACAAGCTGTTCCAATTGTCTGCCTAGGCAGGATACAAAAGGTCATGGACTAACTTGATGATGGGATTATTATAACCTACGAGAATAAGTGAAAAACTTGTGTGTGAAGTTTTAGACCTCAATGAGCCATTTTGACCGTCAGCGAAATTACTTCCCTTTGCCAAGTACAACAGGTGTAACACAAGCATTGTAAAGAATTAAAAAAATCACTTTTTCGCTTGTTATGTGAAACACGAGTAAGAGAAAATTCTGAAATATTTACCATATGATGAAAACGTTTTTTTTTTATTGTGATAATTTTTTCATAATTTTTTATGACATGTGTTTCGAATAATAAGAGAAAAAGTGATTTTTTTCTTTCTTTGCAATGTTTGTCTTATACCTCTTGTACTTGGCAAAGGGAAGCAACCTGGCTCGCTGAAAAAATGGCTCAGTGCACTAGTGGTAGATCAGCTGTGGGTCATGGGCCTGCCAACTTAGAAACAAATAAAAAGCCAGAACATTATGCTCAAGATATCGAGGCACAACACAGATACGGAAAGACTGATGGCGGGCGGGGCTGGGATCAGGACAGGCAGTATCGCCCCTGCCCGAACAGGCAGCCTACCACAACTGGGACGGGAAGCCCTTGGCTTCTCGAGATTTTAGGGCAGGTGGGCCAGAGCCCAGGTGAGAGGTGCCCATCGGTGCAACATCATTGGCTGGTTTCGATCTGACCCCGTTATGCTGTAGTTGGGGATCCGCTCTCTCATAGTTCGCTTTGCCTACCTTTATAACGTACATGGTATATGGTAGAGGATAAGATATGGCATACAGTGGAGGATGAGGCATGGTATATGGCATTACGGAAAGACATACATAGGCAGCACATTGTAAATGATGGACATTGTTAGCAATGTATGTAAACGATCATAAAACCTTCAAAGCAATTATAAAAAAAAATATTTAAAAAAATGTCAGTCACTGAATTGGCAAACATCATGAATTTCATCATTTATGATAAACAAGAGAGAGTCTATATTCATTCAGCTCTAGCCAAAGTGAAGGAAAAATAAATCATCATGTGTTTCAACTGGTAAATGAAATGTTCTGATTTTAAAAAGCTTGTGGAAAAATTTGGTGTTCAGTGAAGAGATATTCAAATTCCCTTACATATGATATTTGATATGTGCCTAACATAACTAATTCTTTATCAATTGATCAGTCTCAGTGAGGTCAATATTACAAAATTCAGAATAACAGCTGCCTGCTGTTCTAACTTAAATAAGAATTATTGACCTACGCTCATAATTCTTAGTAAGTGATTTACCAATTTCTTTTCTCGAACATAGGCAGACGGGAAATAGCCTTCTTCTCCACGTAACCGACCCTGGAGAGAGAGAGAGAACAGAGCACAGGATTAGAGCTATAAGTGACCCATGAAGACCGTTGTATGTGGTGTCGGTGGCCTAGCGGTTGGATTGTCAGACTTCGGATCCAACAGTTCCAGGTTCAAGTCTGACTGGTACTGGCATTTTGTCCTTGGGGAGAGACAGGTTACATATATTTCCTGACTTGATCCATGTTATAATGGGTACCCGACTGTAATCAGAGAATCATAATGTAAGGCTGATAAGGTTTAGAACATCTAATAGGCAGACGATATGCTTTCCAGGAAGCTGAGAATGTAATGAGTGTCTCCACTGGCTTTGTTAGAGTAATAATGGATTGTAAGGTGCTTACAGCTTGTGCACTCTATGGGAATACAGCCTTTATAAATGCTCTTTATTATTATTACTATTATAATTATTAAACACATTGCTCTGATAAAAGAAAATACAAATCCTTTCAATTGCCAGGATGATAAATGAGATGCAACATGATGAAATCAGGTGTTCATCAAACTGAGGCGACCAGAGAAATCACGTGTTTTTAACAGTGAACGAATTTTTTAAGGCATTTTTTTTTTCTTCACAGAAACCTTCTATATCAATGGAAAAATGCATTTCAGAGTTGAATTTACTGAAAAAGATTGAATAAAAGCCCAAAACTTGTAATTTTGCAGCATGGGCTAACAAAGATTAATAAGGATTTACAAAAATGGTCGAATATTTTCTCATTAAATTCAGCTGCAGCAAACAGGTCACCCCATCGTCTTTAATTGCCAATAGCTCGACTTAAGGTAGAACAAAAATTTTTCACATACGGAAAGGGAAATGAATAAGCTTAACATTGGTATCAATAACTCCATATGCTCAAAATTTGATGAGAGCCTAATTTCATCGTGTCGCATCTCAAATGTAGTGATTCTACAAAAAGAATTTCTTGCAGAAATTCAAGATGGATTATACGAAATGGTGAAACTATATTGCTATCCCCCACGCTTTCCGTTCTTCAAGTACCTCAAGCTATTGGTGGCATTCAAACAAAAAACATCCAAGATAAATCGCTTTGAATCTGGAAAAAAACAAAAAACAACCAACTTTCCTTGCTGTATTAAACAAGAAAGTAGTTCATGTTTGTATGGGTTTTATTTTTTTCTCTCTTTTTTTTTTTGTATGATCCTGAACACATCATCATAAATAATTACAGAGGGGGTGTGGTTGTGTAACTGAGGCAAGTTAGATGAATCAATAAAAGTTCTCACCATCAGCTGAGTGTGCTCAATTAAGAACAAGAATCTGCTACCACAAAATGCACGGTGGAATTCCTTCCATTTAATCGTTTTCCAATTGAAAAGCGTTTTTTCCAAAGTGGGTTCTGTCCACTTTCGTCAGAATTTTAACTAAGGTAGCTATCATGCATTAGAAGGAAGGAACTTTCTATGGAACATTTCAATTTCCTCAAAACCATCTTAGTTATGTGAAAACTGAATATGAAATAGCATCGTTTTTTTCAAAAGAAGCTCAGCCCGCAAGTGACAGTTTTAACTTTAAATCAGAATCCTCAATACTAGGCCACCTATACCAATTTCACTAAGCTCATCTTCAAAGTTAGAGTCTTTTAAAGATTTTTTTTTTTAAATGCACACAAACATTCATGAAAATATTTATTTTCGTCAACATTAATAGATCAGTTTAGCTGAAAGTTCTACGAAAACCAGCTCAGTCCACTGGTTTTGACAAATCTTTGATTTTAAGTGACTGTTATGCAATCAATATTTCGGCCAGATTTCTAAAACTTGGACTATGGGTAATGATATTATAGAATTCCACATCTGCATTAAAAAAAGTTAGAGAAAAAGATGCTTTTGATGCCCACTTTTGAAAAGTCATATGAAAATAAAAAATGACAATATCTCGAAACTGAAAAATGGACTGAATCCACTTTTGAAAAAACGCTCTTCAGTTGAACCTCTGTTATTCTTCAAAGAAATGGATGTGTTTCAAAATCTGTCCCCCATACAACGACCACCTTAAATAAAAATGCAGAAAATTGTGCTCATTATATGGGAAAGTAAGAGACCAGGTACGAATTTGGCAAGACACCACGTACTACAGAGAGACAGACGGTCCTGGATAGAGACACAGCATTCTTACCTTCCACCTGGCAAGACACCATGTAATACAGAGAGACAGACAGCCCTGGATAGAGACACAGCATTCATACCTTCCACCAGGCAAGACATCATACAGAGAGACAGACGGCCCTGGATAGAGACACAGCATTCTTACCTTCCACCAGGCAAGACACCATGTAATACAGAGAGGCAGACGGCCCTGGATAGAGACACAGCATTCTTACCTTCCACCAGGCAAGACATCATACAGAGAGACAGATGGCCCTGGATAGAGACACAGCATTCTTACCTTCCACCAGGCAAGACACCACATAATACAGAGAGACAGATAGCCCTGGATAGAGACACAGCATTCTTACCTTCCACCAGGCAAAACAGAGAGACAGACGGCCCTGGATAGAGACACAGCATTCTTACCTTCCACCAGGCAAACACCATATGGAGAGACAGACAGCCCTGGATAGAGACACAGCATTCTTACCTTCCACCAGGCAAGACACCATGTAATACAGAGAGGCAGATGGCCCTGGATAGAGACACAGCATTCTTACCTTCCACCAGGCAAGACACCATACGGAGAGACAGACAGCCCTGGATAGAGACACAGCATTCTTACCTTCCACCAGGCATCCTCTGGTTTGGCTATGACCTCCATCACATCCTCTTTGGCAAACTCCAGCGCAGGCCTGAGAGGGCTCGGAGGGGCAGGGTGGCCACTGTAGGCTTTCTCTGCCGTGGCCTTTAGAACTGTGGACAGACAAGCGAGATAAGATTGAAGCTAAGGGGAGGTAACCTCACATATGCAATGCTATTTATCCTTTTTCCACATTTTTCAATAAGATCTGATTCCGACAGAATGGTTTATAAGTTTTCTATTTTTGTTTGACAAAGACATTAATTTCACATGGAATTGAATTACGTGTGTAAATGTTTCACAGGTTTTATTTCTTTCTGTTAAAATGGTGGTCTGATAGAATACAGTGACTGCACTATAACTTTGGAAAGCGCTAGATCTAATAAGCACAAAATCCATTCTGACCATGAGATTTATCATCGTTGTTTTATTACCAATCCTACACCTGGCATCAATAATTCTTTGTGCAATGAAATTCACCATCATAATGTTACTAATGAATAACTGTTGAAGAACATTCTAGAATGAAAGTAAAAAGGACTGGCATTCTGTCTCAAATTTTATGCTAATTCAAATCATTTACCAAAAAAAAAAAAGAAAAAGAGAAGAGGATCCAGTGAATGGATGCAAATACAAATTTCACATTCAGTGTTTATAGCAAACAACTGGAACGATGTGGAGTAAATTTTATTATTTTTTTATTAGCTGCCAAAACAGGACTGTTACATGTAGTCCATTAATAAGATTTTGACACGTTTTTGCACCAGTGTGTTGAGCTTGGCCAAAGCCAAAGCACAAGACCAGACCATATCGCTTAGTGTTGGGTGGGAGTGAACGATGATCATGATGAAAATTAAAGAAAGAAAGGCCATGCAGAGGAAAAAAGCATCACCTACTTAGCCAACTTGTCACATCTCCAAAAAAAAAGAGCATGAAATCCACAATGAGAAGTGCGTGACATAGAAGACAAGACAGCCACACCAAGAACGAGACATGAATAGATTTGTTCCGATCAAGCAAAAGGCTGGAAGTACCGGTGTCTAGTTTTAGCAAGGGGGTACAAAGACTCCAAACTATTCACAAATTTGCCTCACTTTTTGGTTTGACCCTGATACAGTGGAGAGGAAATGTATGACTAAAACTCTTCACTGGGAGCCTACTGAACCTAGATGCCCTCCAAGTAATAGCAGTAGTGAATAGAGTTAATGATTTAATGACGTAGGAAAAAGTATGACATACTTCCCGCATCGTGTTTTTCCGAAAGTTCTGCGTTCAGCTTGTGTTGTGGGATTTCATGTTGGAGCGTAATACATATAAGTGAATGTTCTATTTTCAGTAGGGGGTACAAACACTCCGGCGGGGATTTCCAGATCTATGCTTAGTCAAATATGAACCATTTGGTTTCCAAACTCAGCAACAAATATAGGACAAGCCACCATTCATTTGTGTGTGTGTTTGTGTTGGGGTTTAATGGCACATCAGCACGACAATGGCTATATCGTCCTTAATACGGTGGGTACATTTACACGTTAGAAGGCTGATCAAAGTATATACAGATAAAATGTAACGCTGAACAGATGACGCATTTATGAGTTATAAAAGGATATCAAAATGTGTATACAGGTTTGGGTAATCAAATATTGTATAGCAAACTAAAAAGATGGATGTAAGCAATTTTGCGGTGTCCCATACGGATCGGCCAACATTCACTTATTTGTTGTGAAAGAGCACAAAGTAATACAAAACTAACAAATATGACACAAGATACACAAAAGAAGATGTGACGAAACATGACAAGAATCTATCCACAGTCAGACACAATCAATCACATGACAGATACACAGTGACTGGCTGGTATTGAAAGAACGAAGTGCTCACATTGAATTCACATATCATCCCTGTAAGTCTCTAAACGCGTAAATCCAGAAAATTGGGTCATGACATTTTTGGCTTTATTAAACTAGAATGGGTTTTCCCCACCTCCTCTATAAATATGAAATCCATGGAACCAATGAAAGTTACACTTTTTGTCACGTGATCTAAACGCACAATTCATTATTTCACTTCGATTTATTTAGTTTTTTTGGCTCTCCGGTAAAATTCGCCTCTGCGGACTTACGCGTTTAGAGACTTACACGGACGATATATCGTCAGCTGTGCAATAAAGACGCATATACGTAACAACTCGCTTGCAACAAAAAGGTAAACCCTTACCTTCTCTGCAAGACAAAGGGGTGAATCGGTCAATAAATTATCTTACTGGTTTGCCCCTTTGTCATACAGAGAAGGTAAGGTTTGCCTTTTTGTCATACAGGAGTTGTTACCTATTCACCTCTTTGCCATACAGCCGATGATATGACAAGACAGACTACACCAGCCCAGAAAAAAAAAAGGATGGCTCTTTTGTCATAGATAATTACAAACATACGTCATGGCAACTGGTGAAATGAATCGAATGTGATATGGGAACGTCATGAAGGCACTCAGATCTGACTGACCAAAGGGTAACAGAAGTTAACTGTGAACTTCAGTACAGGAGAGTTTGGCTACATAAATTTTCTCACCAATGCAGACAATATGCATTTTCCTTTCCATATTAACACATATAATAACTTTTATAAATGAAAAATTTCACATCCAATTTATTTCATCCAGTCGCATGACACATGAAGAAAAATCTAAACTTACTTGTTCTATCAGGTCTGGGTGGTCTTGGCGGGGCTAATTAAAAAAAAAGAAAAAAAAAAAAAAAGAAAGAAAAACAGAAACAGAAAAACATCAGATGTCATACTTCGCCTGACCACTGTCCAGCCATGCATGAAAAGTTTCAGACAAAGTTGAGGACCCAGCTTGGCCACTGTTGCCACACACTCACGATTTTGTCTACAAGGGTTTCCAACCTGTTTCATGCAACCTCCTCTACCAATGTTTCACAATGAATTCACCCATTTCTTTGTCTTCAGGTCTGTGCTTGGTATCATAATTTGTGCCATAATAAACAACTTAATATTGAAACAGTATCAGTTTAGATTTAAAAGAAAGAAAGAAAGAAAGAAAGAAAAAAGAAAGAAGGAAAGAAAGAGAGAAAGACAGAAAGAAAGAAGAAAGAAGGAAAGAAAGAACAAAGAAAGAACAGAAAGAAAAGACAGAAAAGAAAAGAACTGTTCACTTTAATGTAATTCACTTGACAGCAGGTAGGCCAAATTGCTTGTCCCTCTTTCCCTTCCCCTCCCTAAGTCACCAGGAAAGATCAACATCAGCTTGAAAACCCTTAATTTCACGTATCATAAAAATGGCAATTAATGCATTACACAAATATCAACTGTCTCATCTCAAATGAAAAGAGAAAAACACACACATACATACACACACACAAATATCAAAAACTGTTCACAGCAAATCTAAACTTGTATGCAAAAATTTCAAACGTAAACATAACCTATCATGCAAATGCTGGCTGGCTAATTTTTAAAGACAAAAAAAAAAAAAACATCTATGGAACTGTCAGCTGCACTCACAGCACTGCCATGTGAGTAAGCGTCATAATGCTAACATATACACATGCATCTACTCACGCATGGAAGACGATGGGCGGAAAGGTTTGCCTATACACTCTTTGTGGACAGCTTTGGAGGAGTCTGTGGAAGGAGACCAGTGCTGTGTCATACTTTTCACTCATCATCATAAGATCAGGCATGTCAAGCGATGTTTGTGCAAAAAGTAGAAAACCATTTCACACTCTAGCACACTTCATGACAACATCGTTAACCACATTCTCTTACGTGTCAATCTACACTTTATTCTCTCCATCAAACTGATGTGCTTTTAACTTCAGTTCCTAAAAATAAAAGGCTGAAAATTCTGTTCATTACGGAGGCAGAGGGAGGTGGGAAATGGGAGATCGTTTCGCAGATTATCTGCCCCTCCCAAAAGAGGGACTCGTTTAAGGGGAAATCATTTTGACCAGCCCTATTACTTCCCTTTGCCAGACAAACGCAGTGTTGAGCAAGCAGCGTAAAGAGGAAAAAATCCCTTTAATTCTTGTTATTCGAAAGACTGATCACCAAAAAATTTGATAAAATTATAACTATAAGAAGAAAACATTCTCTTTACATCATAATTTTTGTGGAATTTTTGATGGTGCATGTTTCAAGCAAAGGGCCAAAAGTGATTATTTTTCCTCTTTACACTGTTTGTTCAATCCCTCTTTTGTCTGGTAAAGGGAAGTAATAGGACCGAGCACAACGATCTCCCATTCAAACTACCAAAAGATCAAGCACAAGCAGAAAGACACAATCAGGTTTGCATGTAAAAGCTGAAGAACTTCCTGCATAACATGGAGAGATAGATAGGTCTGAACAGAGTAACTGTACTCTTACCTTCTATAATTCTCTAGTTCAAATTGCTTTAACCCAAGTCCCACCAGTTTTTAAAATAAAATGACAGAACTCCTCCACCAATATCAAAATCCTACTAAGAGATCATTTGTCTTGCACCCAGGGCAAATGAGTCGGAAGTCACGCTGGGCGATAAAGATCCACAGTCGTTTTCCGTCGTTTTCAACTATTTTCCCACTAAGATACTAAAATTTGTTTTTGTTTTCACAAAACGACAATTTAACCTTTTTTAACCTGAAAAAAGAAAAACTTTGGTATCATAGTTGGAAAACAGTAAAAAACAGTAAAAAACAACTGTAACTCAAAATCACCCGGCGCGACTTCCGACTCATCTGCCCAGGGCGCAAGACATTTGTCTCAACTGAACATCCGTTTTTCTCAAATGTATGTATGAAATTGTTTTCTCTGTAAAATGCCTGACATGTCTTTAGCTTTTTATCCTGTTGAAGCCATTCTCAACTATGTTTCAAATCCGTCACTCTGAACTGTCAAGTGTAAAGCCAGTCCTATGTTCTGCTGTCATTTGTAAAAATACAGTATATGCTGGTTCTTTTACTACATAATGATGGCAGTTTTAGCGTCATCAGCAGCACATTTTAATCCACTGATATTTGTTTATCTCTCCCTGCTCCCTGTTCACCCCTTCCACACACCAGATCTACCAATGATATTACATGAACTCTTTTGCTCCAACATGTCAATTGTCTGAACCAAGAACTTTCATCAAAATGTGATAAGCCAAACATTCAGCTTGACAGATTGACCCCTCATACTGGTCTAGTAATGAAATTTGAGATGCGACACGAAGAAATCAGGCTCTTGTCCAATTTTGAGCAAATGGAGTTATTGGTAGCATTGTGAAGATTATTCATTTCTCTTTCTGTGTCTGAAAAAATGATTGTTCTACCTTAAATTGAAGTTGAGATATTGGCAATTAAACTCGATGGGGGTGACCTGTTGCTGCAGCCGAATTTATTGAGAAAATGACCGATCACTTTTGTAAATCCTTAATCCTTGTTAGGCCATGCCACTAAATTACACTTTTTGAGGCTTTTATTCGATCTATTTCAGTAAATTGAACTCTTGAGATGCATTTTTGGATCGATGTATAAGGGTTTGGTGAAGAAAAAAAATTGCATTAAAAATTCATTTACTGTCGAAAAACAAGTGATTTCTCTGGTCGGTTCAGTTTGACAAGCGCCTGATTTCACTGTGTTGCGTCTCATTTACTAAAGTCCGATCCAAACCTCTTTATCTGTGCACAAAACAAGCAAATCCCAACTATTCACTTCACTGCCTTCAAGTTAACAAGTTTTTGTTTTTTTTTTCCAACGTCAAATGCAGTTTTCAGTTTCCTATTAAAAAACAAACCAAAAAAAACTCCACACAGCATGAAGAAGAATTGGTAGTAAATGAGTTCACATTAGAAAACACATAGATTAAGTTTGTTTCTTTTGTTTGTCTTACCTGAGGAAGGTCCCAGCAACCAAAACCTGGTGTGCCACTCTTGCAGTGCTCCAGCAAAACCACGTCTCATCTTTACACACCACATCCGATCCCTCTTAAATCTTCACCCTCACCCTACTGCTACCCATCCTTTTCTTCTTCTTTTCCACAACGTACACTAGCACTAGTATGTCTCATGCCTGGTCGGAATGAGCCGAAAGTTGCTGCACTTGAACACAGAATTTGGCAGGATTAAACATGGTGCTGTTGGTCTGGTATTGATGTTTCTAGATCTACACTGCAGAAATTAAAAATCTCTGAACCTCCCACGGACAGATTATAAGTAAATCATGATATTATGAAGTGTATATGTAATAATTTATCTCCTGAACTGTTCCTTTTTGCCGATTTGTCTAGTGATTTTAACCACTGCTGAGGGGTCATCCTCTGTTTCCTCAAGTTGCAACATCTCTGGCTCAAGTCAAACTGAAAACTTTTTTTGAACAACTCAATCTGGTGGAAAATTGACACATGACTCATTTTGACGGACTCCAAGATATATTTTAGTTCATATGACCACATGCTTGAAATCTTTACCTTGACACAGATAGCCCTGGTAGAAGACACCCCTGCAATGAACAGAAACAGAATAGTAAGTGACAAGAGATATCTATTTATCACAAATCGTAAATTATTTTAAAAAATGGGAAAGAAAGGTCTTATTATCAGTATTAAAAACATGTCTTTAAAACAGCCTCTGAAGCCATTCTTTTCTTCAGCAAATCATGACTTATGCCAAGATTTGTGATGATCTTGGGCCCAGTAAGTGCATACCTCTTAGACATAAGGGCCATCTCTTGAACACAGTATGAAACATATTGCAATGAATTCTATCAAATGCAGCAATACCTGTCACGGGCACAGGTCAGCAGAGACAGAAACACTCAACCAACTAAGGACAGTCTCTTAAAAACAAAATAATGCTTTAACTGCAGAGATAGTGAAAGTGAATCACAGGCATTTTCACTTGCAAATAATCTGAGAACCAGAAGAGATACTTATTTCCTTTAACAAGAGTTATTTTCCTTGGCAGCCAAGAGTTGCTGTCCTTTGAGAAAATGTATATTTTATGATTATTGTGATTAATTAGGTTAATTACCAATGTAGGTCCTGTCAGATGTAATGAGTTGGCACATGTCATGTCCATGTCTATGTCCATGTCCTTATGTGATGTCATATGGATGTTAAATACTTAATATGATGATGTTACTGGTTATATGTAAACCATTAAGTTTAAACAATGTATGTTTCATGATGTACGAATTCTTTTAGTGCAATAAATGAAAGGGGGCTGCAGTGGCTCTGTGGTTTGGCACCTGCTTACAGAGAAAACAGGCCGGGATCAACTCGCGGGTCCTGCATCAGGGGATGGAAGGACACAAAGATCGAAAGACCTGCATCTTTTCCGTGACTCAATGGTCCCCTGGCTTCCAGTGGGTAGGGAAGCCTGATGTCTAGCCTTCTTGGATAAGGGTGAATATATTTCAGAGGTCCCGTGCGTACGTTACGCCCGTTAAAGATCAATGGTCCCCTGGCTTCCAGTGGGTAGGGAAGCCTGATGTCTAGCCTTCTTGGATAAGGGTGAATATATTTCAGA
>JBCEWB010258401.1:0-23169 GCA_039654565.1 Peronia peronii
CGAAAAAAGGTAACGATGGCCATCCGCAGAGTGGAATAGGAAAACAGAAAAAGAAAGATTTGGAGGAGGAAGAAGAGGTGGTTAACTATTTGAATCCCAGAGCGAGAATGACAATATAGATGATTTTTTAATAGCAAAATTGACTGGCAGCCTACGAATCAGGAAGAGGAAGTAGTTAAAATCAGTCATGGGAAAAAAAGCCACTGCTATATATTTATGAACAATTGAACAAAGGATTCACTATTGAATTAAGACTGAACACTGCTCGTATTGTTAGGGACGATTCGTCACGAGGCCTATTATTTTGAGTTTCTTTGTTGGATGGTTTGTTACATTTTTGTCCCTGTTATAGTGTACCCACTAAGCTGTATTTGAAACCTGGTCTACACAGCGGCGGATTCTCATTGATTCTGGAACACCTCGACTTCGTCTGACAGTAAGGATCAACAAGAGGCAATTATTAAAACGAAATAACTTGCCTCACCCTCTCTCCCCCCCTCTCCACGCTGCCTTACCCCCCACTTCAGGGATCGTGAGTTTTTTGTTGTTTTTTAAAAGTCATATGTTGTTTTTCAATCCTAAGAATAGGAATATCTGTGATTTAAATACTTGCCCTGCTTGGCCAGAAAAAATTAAACGTTGTTCAGTAGAAATTTTGGATTTTGTTTTTTTAATTTGAAAATTTGCCTAGGCAGCGGCGTCTCCGTTCACTCTTCATATGATTTCAGCTGCTTTTACGAGTGTAATGTATACGCGGAAACTGAAATATTTTCGGCGTTAGGGTAGACGTGAAGCTACTCTGCCCGAGACCGCAGGGGATCATTGAGACACTGAAAAACAACAAACAAACAAACAAACAAACAAACAAAAACCAAAAAAATTGTTCTCTCCTATTCCTCCAGTAGAGGTTCGAGCCCTTGACACTTTCACCAAAGAGACGAATGCCTCATCCCTCGACTATATCGCCCACTTAAGCAGTGAGATTTAAGCTTTGAAAGTTTAATTAATGGTAGATCCGCCGCTGGAGCAGGCCAGTAGACTTCCATCAGAATTTCACAAACACTCCCTGTCGCGTGTTTCTGTTGTTGGACCGGATCTTTCTACTCACATAGTATGCGATGAGAGTACTTAGCTTGTTGCCAAGCCATATATGGAGCACAAGCTAATCTAAGAGGAGCGCTCAGTCTGGAGGACGTGCTTCATAGATCTATTGTATTCTGGCAAAACAAACAAACAAAAAATTCTGTGGAAAAATCTGGTTTTCCTAAAATCGCTTTTTATGTTTTACTGTTTCTCTTTTAATAAATGTATTTCGTCGCCCCAGAATTAAATTGTCCTCACTATAACAGGTTTATGTTGTAGATAGGACACATTAATTCTGGGGCGACAATTTGTTAGAGAATGCAGTACTATTGCAATGGGCTTTCTCTTCGTTTTGTAGAGAATGAAGAAGGGAAGAAAACTATGAACTGGAATGAGAAAGACAGTGTGTCAAAGAGCGTAGGAAATCCCTTTTGATCATTCAGATAGGCCTACTGAATAACATGAACTTTGATCTTCTCTAAACCATTCAGCCCCAAAGTAAAATGTTGTTACAGGGTTTACCTTTCTTGTCTAACTAAAAACTCCTGTGTGTCAAAAACGAAAACAATTCTTATTCCATTTTCATTGCAGCAAATCTAGCGAAAAGATGCACACATAATTTCGTTTCCAACCACTATTCCATCCATCTAAATGAAGTCGTATATAATGTGCTCTGGTTAGGACTGTTTGTACCATTGGTAGATATCTTCACTCCTGTCAACGAGAGCACTGGCCATCCATCCTTAATCAATCAGGCACGTGATTCATGACCCATGAACACTGTAGGACTTTTCTATATGAACACACGATGCACTTCTGCGAGCGGTCATGACTTGGGCGCATATTACAATACCAGTCAAACAGAAAAACAATACAATGGCTTGCTCTAACTTACTTTTCTAAATAGTCCTATATAAAAAATATATATATTATATTTTTAAAAAAATAAAAAATCTAGAAACAGTGGCTGGCAAGGATCGGGCGTGATAATAAACCTGACTGCAAAGTGGGTTGAGCATTTTGAGACACCGAACGTAAACGTTAGATCAAGTTATTCTAACTATTCTCTGGCACAAGAGAGCTAATTTACTTCCTGCGACCAGAATCAGCTTTCAGAACAAATTAACAATTTTGTTCTGTTTTGTTTTGTTCGTTTTGTTTTTGGTTTCCAATACTAAGAAAATAAGATTTTCTCGACTTTAGGTGTATGTATGCCAAATTTTGGTGTGAAAAATGTTTGTGGGTAGAAATTAGATCAGATAGCAGCCTCTCCACCTACTATTCTTCATCCCATTTTTAATTATCAAGATTCTTTAACATGCATAACCTAAAGTACCCACGAGACCTCAGAAATATACTCAACCTTATCTGAGAAGGCTAGAAGCCAAGGGAATCATTGAAAAAAAAATGCAAGTTCTAATCTTCTAGTCTTTCCCATGTCCCAGTCGATTTCGAATTTCGAAACCGTTACCTAAGTTTTTCGCAGATGCGCCAACACTTAAACCCTAGGCCACTGTGACTCCCACAGTAATGCTTTACCACAAAGCTGAATTTTATAATCGTTAACTCTGATGACTACAATCTACATTTGAAAGCCTTTAAATTAAAATTACTTTCTCATCTAACAAACAACATTTTCGAAGCTTTCACTTTTTTTTTAAAAGTCATTCATAGCCATATATCAGATGTGTCCAATTGCACTGAAGAGCGTAAAAAAAAAAAAAAAAAAAACATGTTGTGACATTTACAATCCGATCTGCTGTCTGACTGAAGTGAAAATACGACTCGATGACGGTGCATGTTAAGGAATTTTGTTAAGGAGAGATATACTCTGGTAAGAGACAAATCACTAACTACAGTAGATGAATTTAATGTCAGATTCTTGGTTAGTTAAGTTAAATCCTCAGTCAGTGTGCACCATAACTCATAGGCTGAGCCTATACACAAAATCAACATGAATATAACTACGTGTACTTCACTCATAAAAATATCTCTGTTTATATTTTTGTGTCATTATTTATATCTTTATCTACATCTACAGTACTATATCTATATCTCCACATAAGTTTGTTTCTATGACAATATCTTCATATCTGTCTTTGTACAACATCTTCTGTCTCTTTCTAGATTTCCCGTATTTGCTTTTCTAGTGCAAATTTTTAAAATGCCGGCGTCCCTTCTCTTTGTAATTCACATTTTGCACATAAAAATACGACAACAAATGCAGCATTTCGTTCCCATTTCCCTGTTTTGCATTTTTTTTTGTTTTCTTTCTTTCTTTCTTTCTCTCTCTCTCTCTATTATTTTGGTTTTACTTTTTTTTTCTCTTTGTCTCTCTCTCCTTGAATGAAGAGGAATGGCATGTCCATTTATTCTACTGACTCCGATTCCATGTATGCCGTCATACAGCACGTAGTCCCCACCCTTGAGATTCAAGCCTACGTGACATTATTCACCTTCTGATTCTCTGTGCATTGGGTTGTCTCATGCACGATTTTCCATTTTCTGCTTTTTATCATTTTTTGTTTTCTATTCAGTTTGAGAATTGCCTGAATAAAAATAACTCTGATGAACAAACAAGTATTCACCTTTGAGAGGACAAAAGAAGGCCATGCCTGTCTAATTTTCAATTAGTGTTCGTCCCATAAATTATCTTCATACTTCAGCGAGTGGATGGAAATCTTAATAATTTCTGAAGTGAAAGTGGCATGGCAATAAAAACAAAATATGGCAAAAAAATAAGACGGGGGAAAAGAGAAGGAAATCTGGGAGAACGATCAAAAGGGGAGAAAGATGGAGGGAGGGTAGGGGCTAAAAGAAGACAGATAGGTAGGATAGAGAGAGAAGGAGAGACACTCAGAGAGAAAGCGGGAGAGAAGGAGAGACACTAAAAGAGAGAAAGAGAGAAAGATTTATGTCATGGCAGGAACGATAACCAATTTTTTTCTACAAGAATGACAAACAATTTACCAGATAAAATATTAAATGTCACACCCTGATGATAAGGCCTTATGACAAATATTTACAAAAGCACGAGGACAGAAATGAAACGGCCCTAAAAAACTTGGCATGAAATAATTCAGTGATAAAGTCCATGCTATCAATCCTTCCTTGTTCCTGAACTTTAACCCTTTGTCACTGTTCTGTGCCTTACGCACATGGCAATATGTAATCAAGAATAATATAATGAAACAAATCATTTTTGTAGAAAAAAAAAGGGTTAAGAAAGAAAATTCAGCAAATATTTGCTTTTCATCCCTTTCTTTTTCGTCCTTTGTTCTTTTCCTATGGCTGTTTTTTTTTTGTATTTCTTTCTCTCTCTCTCTCTTTCTCTCTCTCTCAACAAAGGTGATTATGAACTGCGGCCAATCTGGCATGACATTAGCGAAAGTCAATCCTGTTCGACCTATTATCAACAAGACTGTTTCGCTGGTTGCAAAAGTACTTCTTTAATAATGTCAGTGTAAACGTCCACATTGTGGCTGTGCTGTTGGTTATGAAAAATACCGTTTGACTACTGCTGACTTTCGTACGGCCTCTTTTATGGTGGGCCTATTTATTCATGTCCTAGAAATGAAATCTAAAGGCAATAAAAGCCTAGATTTTGTAACTAAATTTTTTGTTCTTTGGAGAGGAATTTCAACGAAATACAAAAACGATAAGCGAATTTTTAACAAGATCTACCCTTCGTCACACCTCTGTGGTTAAATGTGAAATATAATAATGACTTTAAGTGTGACATTATCATCTTGACCTGTTCAGGACAAGTTAATCGACTCATTCCACTTAAAACTCTTTCCTGACCTATGATATAGGCTGTCTCTGTCCTTTGTGACAAATATGACGAAAGTAGGTCTGTACTTCATATGATAAGAACATCACACGTTTAGAAGTTTCCTACATTACCGATATTTAAAATACTATTAGTCCTACCATCTTCTTTCTTCTGAAAAGTAGATCAGATCTAAATTAAATCTATGCAATTTGACAAATATACAACATATTATAAAGTGATAATACAAATATCATATTAAACAATCTTAATCTCATGAAGCTTAGGTAACCTAGGAATTGGTCTTGGCATGTTGACTGATGGAGTTTTATTAGCATCTACATGTAGCCCTATATCGATACTTATATCTATCGATCTATTTGCCTATGTGTCTGTCTGGTATGTAACTTATCTTTCTACATACCTAATCTCACACTCATCCATATATCCATCTATCAAACTGCCATCCTATTTCTACCTCCCGGCCGCGTGTTCTCTCTGTCTGTGTGTCTGTCTGTGTGTCTGTTTGTCTGTCTGTCTGTCTGTCTGTCGAAGAGTAAGTTGAAAATCACACGACGAAGTTTTAAGTCTGTGCAAGTAATTGTTCTAGGTAATAAAGATCCGTTTCTGCAGAATAATGGTGAGTCATAACCCATTGCTCAGCACAATAATGCTTGTTTCATTTTTATCGTTCTATACAAAGACATGTGCCAAGAGGTACGTTACGTTCTATAATACGTCTTTCAACTTCCTAGCTGAGGTTATCTCGACGGGTGCCAAGAGGAAGACCGAAGTTACAATGAGAGGAGGACGAACAATCAATATTTAAGTCGCCAAACATAAAAGCAGAGTGCCGCTCTTTTGCTTGCTCCTTTTCTTTACAACCTGTTAATCTTTGATGTCCTAAACTCTTCACAATTTCAAGAATATCTTCAGAATGCGAGCTCAAACTTTATAGGCTATTTCATACGTATATTGCACAGATCAATACGTTCTATTGAACAAGAAGAAAACAAACAGTGATGATCTAGTCAAAGGAAACTGTTTTTATTTCACTTTTGCAGGGACAACGCTCATAAAACATAATAAAAACTGAACGTGATAAATTCCATTTCCAGTAAAAGATAGAAAGCTTTGAGGTCGACAAATTCATAACTCACAGACAGAGATGAAAATTAAAGCTGGAGTTAGCTAGAATCTATACCATTAGTCCACATTAGACACAGGGTCTTGTATCATTTTCTGGTTTTGGATCAGGTCATCGTCTGTCACTTTTTTAGGTCTTTATGCAATATACAGGGAAGAAAAAGCCTTTGACACTCTGCGTCAATTCTATTATGGTCATTGATAACTGCAGAATATAATGCTACATGTAATATAACACAGACTTCTGTTATTCTTCTTCTTCATTTCATATTTTTGAATTGCTCCCACAGCCAAAGAGGGGACTTTACTATGTTGCGTCTGTACGAGTGTTACAATTGTGCACAGTATATAACTCGATGACTTCTCAATAAAAAGATGGTCAGTGAGACTTTACAGAAACAACAATAAAAGCAGTAATAGAACGAGAGAGAGGGAAGGTCAAAGACAGAGAGAGAGAGAGTGAGAGAGAGAGAGAGAGAGAGAAAGCGAGAGAGGTTAAAAACACGGTTGTTTCTTTGCAGTGTTGGTCAGATCCAAGTCTCACATTTTCCAGATTTCACATTCTTCAACTATGTTAAAGATCCATGACAATAAATTTAATCTCTTGAGAAAGTCTCTTGAGAGTCATTTCATGACTTGACTGGCCATAGCAGGCCTAATTTATTATAACTGGATGTGGGACATACTTTCCCCCAAGTACAAGCCCACAGGAAGCATACTCAGGAAATGATGTGATAATGAGCTATTGTTTCAAACAACCAAATCACTTCGCTTTCTCAGGCCTTTAAGATATTAAAAGAGCATTTTGAAGAGGGGGGAGACTCACATTTACTCTTTTATTTGAAACATAAGCTTACCAAAGACAAGAATTGTGGGAAGAATACCATCACATAAAAACCACATTTTCACTTCATGATTCATTTTTCACAATTTTCCGGGGAAGAAGTTTCAAAAATACAAAGAAAAGGTTAATATTATTATTTTCATTTCTTTAAACTATTCATTCACACCTTACATACCTAGCAAAGGGAAATGACTTGGGTAATCTGAACAAAAAAAATGGCTCTGGAGACCTTGAATTTGGCAAATTTGGAGAATGGATTGTTAAAACAAATGAGTGAAATCAGAAAAGCATCAGAATAAATGGTCAGGCAAATGATGCATAGTGCATCTTTATGAAATTAATGAGCTTGACAAAAGTACTTGTATACAATGGCAATAATGTGGAAACAATAAAAAAAATAAACCTGTGGAAAAAGGTATGAGAGCTAAAATATTGTTTAGGCTGGATAGCGTATTGACAAATTTCAGTGATAGGACCAAAATGGATGAGAAGTATCTATGCTACCAACTATGTGAGAATTTAGCAATTGCAAATTAGAATGAATGAGAGCAAATCAAGACTATGGTAAGGGGAAACTAACTGTTTCAAAAATGTTTGTTTTAACCTATTGGTGGGATCAGGAGGGAATGACTTGACTATTTATAGGAATCAATGGTAGAAAGTTAACACAACAAACATACAACTACCAGCTGGATATGCACATGCGTCTGCACTGTTCTCATTTGTTGCTATTATAGCCTTTCAGCTAAAATCTCTGATACTAATCTGACTCTAATAAGACATTCCTTTTTTATAAAGTGACACATTAGTTAGATCATAAAACTTCTCAAAGCTTCTTGACTGGACTTTCCAATTCTAAGTGGTTTTTTACTTATGTCAAAAAAAAAAAGATAAGCTTACTGTTTTAAAATGATTAAATATTATTAAATAATTGAATATTCCGTGTTCATATAGCCACTTTCTTCAAAGAGCTTGATACATTTCATGTTCATACAAAAACTGAAAAATTGAAGTGGCCATGTACGTCCTATCATGGTTCAAACATAAATAGCATTAAATTAACATGCATGGCAAACACAGGATATGAAATGAAGAAAACTGACTATTTCTCTATATAGTCTTTTTTTCATGAACAGAGGCAAACATGAGAACTATGAACAATTAGAGACATAAAATTGATAAATGTGGTCAAATTTAATTCAAAATAATTCGCGCAAAAAAAAAAAAGGGAATGAGACACAGAGTGAGATAGAATGAAGCAAGGAACAGCAAGAGAATGCAAGGCAGATGACAGAAATGAAAAGACAGATACATTAAAGGAAATAAAGACACAGAGAGAGAGAGAGAGAGAGATTCATATTGTGGCAGGTGGCAGTTTGGTACAAAAGCAAAAAATAAAAATAATGCCAAATCAAAGGAAAAAAAATCAAATGCACACAAACACATTTAGAGTCATTCTGAATATGATACTGTAATGAAACACAAGGGAAAATGCTCTGAAAATAAAAAAGCAGAGAGGGTTTTTATATAAAAGTTATTATGCACTTCTTGTCATGGATCAAGCTTACATAGCATGCAAAATATAAGAGAATGAGTTTTTTTCTGTTGTAGATGAACATATATGACCAGAGAACATGATACAATAAAGCTGATAAGTTGGAATGACTAGAGCCTTGGACTAGATTCTCATATAAATTAAAAAAAACCATAAAACACTCCTCTGATTAAAGAAAATACATAAGACCAAAACAATTTGCACTTACTTTAGGAATCAATGCTTGAGCCACTAAACAATGTTTAAAACATGGCAATGGCAGCATAAGCATATTCACAGATTGTATGGATATCCCTGATGTTTATACATATATAATTAACAAACTGGTAGGCATCAGCTATGTACCAATAAAACTGACACCCATGACCACAGCAAAGTTAAAAGAAACCAAATTTCACAATTTCATAAGACTTGGAACTGAAAACAAGATTTAAAAAAAAAACAGAAATTCAATGTGTGAAAATGAAAGGACACTACCATTATTTTCACTGTCTTGCAGTCTTCTATTCACTTCCATAGGCATCTTACATTTTCTTCCATCACAAATCTTCATACCAATCCAGCAGTGAATTTGCATGCATGTTTTTTCACAGTTTCACAACTATAAGAAAAGAAAGACATGAAATGATATGTCCTCAAGTAGTCATATTTTTATCACTATGTTCAATGTTTCTCTTCCTGAAATCCAAAGAACAACTTTCAACAACTGTAGCAAATTCCTACCCCTTTTTTAAAAATAATTTATGAGGAAATAAACATATTCACATTACTCCACCAGAGGCCTCATCATCATCTCTTGCCCTTCTTTCTTTGTCCTGGTTATAGGGCAATAGATTTGCCTCTTTAGCCATGCTGTAGAAGATAGACTCTTTGTTTTCCAGAAGTTTCTCAACTGTATCAAATTCAGCTATACGGCCTGCATCAAGTACAAGGATCCTGAAATAAAGCAATCAAATAATTTATGTTTGTTTACACACCTGTCAAAATTAGTAACCATTAAAGTCAATGGCTGAAGAATTTTAAAAAATCGCTCATCATACCTTGTGCTAGAATCCTCTCCAAACCAATATACAATGTAGTGACATGATATTCACATCATCCTAAAAGAAAAATGCTCATTCTTTATAATTATGTGAAATTAAATGCCATTGTAGAAGTTCTATACTTTGGCATTTTTTATTAACATCTCTAGAGTTAAACAATATCTAGAAAATCTCATAACGGGGCATCAGAATTTCTATGAACATCCACCAGAGCTTCTGGCCAATATCAAGAGCCATTTCATGTATATTTTTGATCTCAAGAAAAAGAAAATGATGTGATTTCCTATCCTTACAGTGGCAGAAAAAAAAAACTTTTCAGAAAACCTGTCAGTTAGTCCTTTAACATAAATCAATGATGAAAACATGCACAAATTGGGACAATATACATGCAGACACCAAAGTTTGCTCACATAAGTATTTTTCTATGATGGTTTTAGACTGATACTTGAAATTTCTGAACATTTTGCTACTTAATGATCGCAATAGGCTCTACATGATATTGAGCCTGCTCTTTAATATGTGAATTGTGTCACTTCTCTCATAGTCCATGATAATGTCAAGTTTATCAGCCACACAGTTGTTACAAAACCATTGCGCAAAAATAAGAGATAGATATATCTATCTATTATGACTTACCTTTTATATTCAAAATGGCATTAAATCTGTTCTTTAATATGTTGTACATTTTTTTCACATATTACATCACTTATCATCGTTGATGATGGCATTTTGTCAGATCACTGATAAAACTGTGTAGTTGTTACATACCTATTATTTTCGATGGTATATGTGTTAATATGAATACTATTTACTGGATGGTGTTAAGTCTATGAGCTTCAGTTAGTATCGACCAGTTTATGAAGCAGCCTGCATGGCCTTATATACCTATCATATCTATCTATATATCATACCTATCATAATCCATGATGGTGTTAAGTCTGTGGGCCACAGTGAGCACTGTGCAGTCTTTGAAGCAGTGCCGGATGGTTTGTTGAATGAGCTCATCTGTTTCCAGGTCCACGGCAGCTGTTGCCTCATCTAGCATCAGAACCTTGGTCTTCCGCAGCAAACTACGAGTCATGCAGATTAGTTGACGCTGGCCAACACTAAGAAAATGGTAAGATAAGATTACTTTATTTGTCTTCAAGAACAAATTTTTATTAACATTGGACAGACTTTACAACAGAAATTAGCAATCATAGGAAAGATATTATTAATCAGAATGAAAGTGTATAGTCAGAGACATACAATTTCCTAAGCTTTTTGGAAATATACAGTGATATGATTGTGCATAAAACAAAATTACATCATTTTACATCACTGTGAAAGAAATATGCTGACTGATGGAGCCAAAAGCACAAAAATAAATTACTGATTGCATTTATTAAGCAGCCTGTGCATATAGTCTATTAGCAGTCACATTATGTGTACATTTTGTCTCAGAAAATCAGCATGTACCCTTAACTACTCCATACAATTTGTGTTACATCTCCTTACATATTATGTTCAATTTACTCTCCATCAGTTCAAGTTAGCTCCATCACAAATGGGTACCATCAGGTCATAGGAGTAAATGTTAAGTAACATATTTTTCAGTGCACTTAGGCTTATCTTAATTTGAGTATAAAAGGAAAGACAAAATTTAAAATTGACTCACATTTACTGTGATAAAATGAAACAAAAACATTTCAAAGAAGGCTTGACTCTATTTATCTACCAGTTATATTATCATATGGTATAACATGTCAATAGCTCTAACAGCTTAACCATTTCAGAGGAAAAGAATTAACATGTTGACTTATGGAACTAGAATACCTTGATCTTATCTATAAATGTATTCAAAAATGGTCCAGTCTTAAGAAGCTTTGTTGATGGCTTAGACTTTGTTCACAAAAAGACAGCCAACATAGCGACATAATAAAGTGTGAATACATCTCCAATGTAGTGATAAAGTACGTTCATTCTATTAAGCTTACAAGTCTAACTTGAAACTACCGCCGTCTGACCAGTGTTCTATTTATGTTCCAGAAATGACAGTTTTAAACCTGAAGACATTAAATGTTGAGAAGTTCTAACTATGTTGTATGTTAACTGGAGAGATATTGTAACACAAGGTACAATCAAGTTAAGCCTTTGATCAAATCAGCCTCTTGACACTGATTTTTTAAAGAGTAAAATTTAAAAAGGACGAGGCTATTTCTACCAGGAGCTCAAAAAAGTGTCAATGGTCTGTTGCTACCAAGTAGTTAACAAAGTCCCAATGACTTATTGTAACCAGGTGTTTAAAGTAATGTCAATGGTCTATTGCTACCAGGTGGTCAAAATAGTTCCTATCTAGTACATAAAACTGTTGTAGTTAGGACAATTTAATTCTGGGGCAACGAATTGTCTATTGCCATCAGGTGGTCTTGGTATTGTTTAAATGTTCCAGGGTATTTGAATAAAATCCTATATCTCACCCTAATGTTTACTCTAATCCTCCCCTCTAACTCTAACCTAAAATCTAGCCCTAACCCGAAAGCTAACTGTTGACCCTAATGATGATGCTCCTGAAGCCAATTAGCCTGATGTTGAACTTCTCCGTACCAGAGTCTAGATTCTAGATCTAGAAACTACAAGGTCTAATCCCATGTCCTGAATCAAATCAAATTATGCAATGTGATTCTTCAAAAAGGAAAACTTGGTCACAACAGACTACTGAATCTATTTTGACCACCTGACTGCTGAATTTATTTTGACTACCTGGTCATAATAGTCATTACGTAAAAAAAAAAAAAAGTCCAAATCTTTCATCACTAAGTTTTGTTTACCTGAGGTTCTGGCCTCCTTCCTCACACAGGTAAGAGAGTCCACCAGGAAGTTCAGAGACAAAGTTCTTTAGTTTGGCATATTCCAGTGTGGTCCAGATCATGTCATCTGTATGAGTGCCAAAGGGATCAATGTTGAAGCGTAGAGTGCCAGAAAACAGAACGGGGTCCTGCCGGAAATTACACACATGAAATCAGCAAAATAGTTTCTTACATTGATTAACAACTGAGTCAATTTTATTTGTCATTCTAATAATTTGGTCTTTAGATGCTGGAATAAAAAAAAATACTTCTAGTACATGGTCATTATTATGGCTAAAAGGGTGAAGTAAGAGATTGGCTCAAAATAAAATCTAAATAAATCTGTGGTCAGATCATCATGTTATTTTGTTCCAGGTCCTGTAGGTCTAGTCAATTAATATCTGAGCATGGAACAGATAACTTATCCATTTATCCTGGACTAGATGGTGTCATAATTTTTGTTCTGCCTCTTTTGAGAAATATGTGTGATCCATTTCTACCATTTGTCACAAACAGGAACAGTTGTAGAGCATTCTATTAATGTTACCGGAGATGTAAGGACAATTCAATGAAATCAGAGGAAATTTAAACTAAAAAAAAAGAACTGTCAAAAAAAAACTGAACACACTAACTTAAGACTTTATAGAATCCCCTCTTCCAATCATATTCTCATATAACAATGGACTGTAGGAACAAGATGCTCTTAATTATCAGATATAACCAGATCAATCATGTGAAACAATCTACATCAATCATTCTCTCAAGTTTGGTTAGTGTGTCTTCTATATCCAAACACATTGCCTCCTAACAGTTTTCTTGCTTATATAGATAGATTAATCATTAAATTTCAACATAGTGCAACTTCATTTATACTAAGACAGATTATTAAGATAAAACAATATTTCTAGACTCAAAATGGGTAATCATTGTGCAATTATAAACAAATCCACACAATTCTTCAGGTTTTGGAAAACTTTAAAGAGGATATATGGTGCATACTCTAATCCATTACAATTAGAAAACTTCAGATGTGATTTTCAGCTACTCACAAAGCACAAAAATTTCATAAATAATAATTTCACAATCAGAAAGAATACAAGTTTTTGGTTTTTCTTTACTTAAAAGCAACAAAACAAAAAACTAAAAACAAAACAAACATTACTAACTTGTGGAATAATGGTCAGCCTAGACCTGAGGTCATGAAGTCCAATCTCTGCAATGTTGACCCCATCAATAATGATGTTGCCACCAGCTGATTCAATCATGCGGAACAGTGCCATAGACATAGAAGATTTACCTGCCCCTGTGCGGCCCACTATACCAATCTGAAAATAAAATTGTGGTTGTCAGATGGAGATTTCTGAGAATAAAGAGGAAATTCAGTAAGAGAAAAGAGTGATGTATCTGATCAGTAGGATTATACAGCTTGATTTCGGATCAAACAGGTGTGAATAGATACAATGATTTTCTTTCCCATCGTGTTTATTGCTACGATGAATTTTTTTTCCAGTTGCATAAAGAATTGAATGTCTAATTCTTTTCATATTGTTCATGCTTAAAATACTGCTGGTTTCCATCAGACTTAAATAAATATTTGTATTTGACAGTTCCATAAATTTATTTCATAGCTATGGATCAGAACAAAAGCAGAGATGTAATGTTTGGATTCCTTAATATTTTATGATACTGACAATCAGAACCTACAGTAGGTATTCAATAATACAAGGTCAATTATTTCACATAAAGACAATTCTTTGTCAAATCAGGTGAGACCTTTTCTCCATCTTCAATGTGACATGAGACATTTTTCAGCACCAGGTCTAGGTCTGGACGATACCGGGTGCTGTAAGTGTGAAATACAATGTCCCCTCTCCTTGGCCAATCATCATCCAGCTGTTTGGAGGGGACTTCCCATGCAGGCTGCAAAGACAACATTATCAATGAAAAATTAATGAAGCAGCCAGGTGCCATTCAGTTACTGAGATGTGAGTGTTGTAGCAATGGTTTTATTCTGAAATTTACTGACTTGTTATAAAATCTCTATCATTATTGTCCCCTATAATTTCCAGAATATGGCCTGAGGATCCTCCTTAATCTGATCTGAAGACTTTCTCCTTTCATTTCATGACTAACTGCTTTTCATCTTATCATTGTTTATTTATTTTAAGAAATCTGTGGTCATATTCTTAGCATTATTCCATGTGGGCTCCATCCTAGGCAATGTCTGGCTGTGCCATCGCCTGGCTTCTTTCAGAATTGCCAGTACCATTTCCCTCTGCTATTTTCTAATTCTACTCATCTCCTTGGCAGTCATTTCGCTTTTTTTTTCAGATGTCACTAAAGAAAATATAGTTTAATCCTGGAACAGATCTCAAAATAAAAAAAATAAATAAATAAATAAAAAAAAAGAAGAAGAAAGAAAAAATAGATATCTGTTGATTTTTTTGCACATTTTTCATTCACGTGAGTAGGTTGTTGTACTCATGATTGTGGAAGAAATTTACAACAGAATGCACAAAATTAAGAAAAGTATCATAGTATAAATAATTGCACAATATGAATTGGGAAATTATTGGATGGAATTGTTAATAAAGTTATCATTTATTGGCATAAGAATGAAAATGTTGAAAAATTTTTTTTCCACCATGCAACCTTAATGATACCAGTTTCTCTGCTGCACAAGCAATAAGATATCAAATAATTACAGTGTTACATAGTTCAATTTATGGTGTTGTGTATTTTGTTATGTCTCTAGGACTAAAAATTCAACATGGAACGAAATTCCTTGTACCTCTTGGGGCAATTTAGAGTATTCAACAATCCTTTCGACAGAGACAACATTGCTCTCCAGCTGTGTGGAGTTCTGCACAAGCTCATTCAAAGTGCTGGTCACCTATAGGTAGAGTTGACAGAAATTAATGGTTAGACAGTCGGACTTTCCCATTTATCTTCCCAGGCCAGTTTTCTCAGGGTCGGGCAGAGAATAACTGTTGGGCCACAAACAAAACATCATAGAGACCATGTTTGGGACATATTTTTAACCATTTTCACTGATGAATCTCTGGAAAGCCACACTTCCATTTATCTGTTGCTTAAATTTCCATATGTAAAAGTTTGGAGCAGTTCATACATAGTTTGCATCAGCGTGTGATTTGGTGGGATACCTGCACATTTTTTAAGCCTCCTGCATTCAGAAAACTACCAGGGGCAAACACAATTTCTGCCCACATTCAAATGGCAACATTGAGCCTCAATGTATAGAGGCATTTTTCATTTTGCTAGCTTGAAGATAATTTTTGTTTCTTTCAATGTCATTTAAGGACAAGAAAATATCGAACTGTTTCTAATCTCAAAATCACTGCATCCAACCCCATTTTATGTACATATTTAGGACAACGTGATTGAGCAAGAATTATGCCTAAAGATGATTTATCAGACAAAATAATTTTGTATATTCCAGAGATGAATTTATACTTTGGCCAAACAACAGTTCTTCTATCCACTGGGTCTATGGTGATTGCCTTGTCCTCACACTATATAAAAAATCCAGTCTTGAATCAATTTTTTAAAAATTCTGCAGATCCAATTCACAATGGTCACAAAACATAATTATGTATATGAAAAACAAAAACAATAACAAAAAACAAAAACAAAACAACACTTGACAACTAGTACTAACAACGTGACTGAAATTCGCAACTGCGCTGATGAGGATCAAGATGCTTGTATCAATAAAGTTGTGAATAATGGATTTTTGTTGCCATTGTTAGACATTATTTCATTAATGGAACATCTAATCTGCTTATCAATGAAAAGGTATTGCCTCACAACAAAACAGATATCTAATAGTTTGTGAGAAAATAAGTTTCACTTAAAGGGCCTGTCCAATTTCCTACGATATTAAAATAGAAGGAAAGTATCCCCAATATAATGTGACTGAGATTGGCATCTATGCTTTACGTAAACAGTGTTGACATTATACAGACGCTGAGAGAGACATCACATACTTGTAGGGCATAAGAGACAGACAGTCCAACTAAACTGCCAGTGAGGCCATCCGTCGTCACAGCAAACAGAGCTGCAAATAACACAATCAAGTTGCCCAGCAATTCTAATCGGATACGTATCCATCTGTGGATAGGAAGAGATAACGAACTGAAAAAACAAATAATGATATGTTTGTCATACAAAATAAGAAGTGAGAATCTCCATACTGTTGTGATGAAAATTTCATTCACAGTTAACTAAATAACAACATTATAGTGAGAAATACATGCATACATTCACATTCACCAAGCTCTTACATATATTCAAACATGATCGAGAGCATTCATCAAAATGAGGCTACCTCAAGAAACACAGCTGCAGAATGATTCATTTCTGTAATAGTTCAGTCAGTTTTTAGGTACAATGATTGTCCTTTTCATGTGCAATATTTTATTTTGAATAAAAGATGGCATTGGACATAGAGATTATTTTGGATTTGGATTCATACACCATGTTGGACATTGGCATTGGACATAGAGATTATTTTGGATTTGGATGTGCTTGATTCAAGCAGTATTTTTGAAATATCAGGAACTTTCCAACCAGTTAGATATCTGCACATTTTAAAATATTTTTTTCCTTTTCAGATTTGTGCCTTGATTTCAATGAACATCCCAGTACAACATCCTTTACACAAAACAAGCTGGTCATGACCACATGAAAGCATTCATGATCAATCCAAACACTAAATCAAATTTCCATCATTAAATCAAAGTACAAGGCAACAATGTTGCATATTATTTACAATTACAAAATCAGCTACACCTATGTAATTGTTAGGGTGTAATTCTGTAGCAAAGAACAAACAACTGTACTGATCAAATACATACAGAACTGACTGAAAGAACTGCACTGTACTGAGTTGTACATCTAATACAAACAACTGCATTTATGTCATACAGCTGATGCTCACTTATGTGACTGCTGCAAGCACTTGCACCAATTTTATATGTTATACGATGGAAGCAACTCTGCTAGTGCTGTTTGGCTGATACTATACCTGTAAAATGCTATACGAATAATACAAACAAATATGCTAATGTTAAGTGCCTGTCCAAACAATGGTGCCAATACCAGGTGACTTAGACTGACAATTGTTTTAATGCTATAATGACTGGTGCTGACAATAACACTAATGTAGATGTAGACAACTACACCAGCACAATATGACCTATCTTAACAATTTTACCAACTGTTATAAACAACAAAAAGAAATAATATGTCTGATACAAACGGATGAGAAACATCTAATTTTTCTGACCTGGAGGCTGAGGTGAAGGCATAGAAGAAAGCATTGTTGACATCAACTCTCCTCTGTGACTCAACCACAAATCTATCCACCACACCAAAGGCTCGGATAGAACTAGCACCGCTGATGGTTTCACTGAAGTGGGAGTAGACAGGGGATCGAGTTGTGGACTCATTCCGCCTAAGCTGTCTTGAAGAGGGTACATAGAATCTCTGGGGATATATATTAGCAAAAGAAAATAAATCTGAACGCTTTAATGCAAAACAGATATGAAATTTATTTCACTAAATGAAAAATAAAATTGGTTTCAGAAGAAATTATAGAAGTGAATGCCCATTGGCCATATGTTTTCTAACTATAATCTTGATTATCTTTCCATTAGGATTGAAAACATATCAGCCTAACCTCTCCAACATACAAAAAATAATAATAAAAGTAATTAAATATATTTTTATGTACAGTAAATTCTATAAGGCCTCTATGTACATAAGTAACTAGGAAAAGGTAGCATTGATGGTCAAATTGTAAAACAAGCTCAGCCCATTTTCATAGGTGACGTACATTTTCATTAAGAAAAAAAATAAATAAACAGCAGAAAACATATTGCAAATTGTTGCGGTCAATAAAGAAACACGGGATAATCCCTGAAGATCACGGATGTCAAAGTTCATTCACAGGTGAAAAAGACAGAGCTTTTCCAATAGGAATTACACTATCCACTGCAGCAGGCTGACAAGACATTTTTAGCATAGATACTCTAGCAGAAATTGATTGAGTAATTCACCACTCATTTGAAAACTGCTTTTCTATTTCAATGGTCATACCTCTCCATATACACAATGGACAATAAAAAATTTAGTGCATTGGTTAGATATTAAAAAGAGGGCTTAATTTATATTGTTGTATGGAATCTGGATCTCACCTGAACCAGGTAGTAGACAAACATGATAGGAATGGCGGCAGCGATGAAGACAGGTGTGGTATAGGTGATCACAACCAAGACACTGAGCACTGTGAACAACTGCTGGAAGAACATGCGCACAAGGCGAGCCATAGAACTGTCAATCATGTCCACATCTCTGGAGAAACGATTGATCACCCGTCCCAAAGGTGTTGTATCAAAGAATTTCATTGGCTGTCGTAAAATGTTCTCTAGCAAGGCATCATGCAGTCTCTTGGAAGCTACCACCATGCGGAGGGAGATGTTGCCAACAAATGCAAGTGCACAGACAGCTGTCAAATTAATAACATAACATATTTTTTTACGTATTGAAACACACTGAACTTTTTGCCACAGCTTTATTCATAGTCAAAAGTTTCAAATAAATTCTATGAAACATGATATAATCACACTGCCCCAGCCATTACCTCATTCTTAATCTCTGAAAAATAATTGTTAACATCTTTGGCTCATAATTTCAAAACTTAAGAACAGACAGAATTATATACAGTTTCACTAGCCTCTTTCATAGTACTTCTAGCATAATTATTACGTACAGTTGAAAAGATGCTGGATTATCAAACCAATAATCTCCTACCAACTATCTCTTACAAAAGCCTATCTCTGAGACACTATATCTTAATACAATAGAAAAACCTATTTAAGTCCTCTTCAGTGACTGATTACATTACATCTAACTACGTCCAGTGATCAGAATCCTCTGCAGTCATACCGACATGTAAATGTCATGCAGTCTTTTTCTCTTTCACCTTGGTAATACCTGGCATATGAAAGTCATGACATTTGACATCTAGTACAATATGAATTGAACTGAAGTTGCCAATTCTCCTTCAAATGTTGGCTTCCTTTTCATAATTCGTAATTCTTTAAACTCTGAGAGATCTGCACATGGTCAGATAGTATGTGGGTCAATTGCTTATTTCCTATAACAGGTCAAACCTTGTCAAATCTTTCTAAGCTCTCTCAGACAGATCACTGAATAAATAAATTTGCTTTATGACCATTCTAATTGAAGCTTGCCAAATTTCTCTGGAGCAAGTATGTTCTCCCGACAGTGAGAACAGTGATTCCCATGACAAATTACATAGTAATCTTGTGCACATAATCAGCTAAAGCTGGCCACACAGACCCTGTACGAAGCCCAGCGCACTATAGACAGCCAGATAGGTATAGGTTTTAGTCTGGTACAGTTCTGTGTTGGCCAATGACACATTCTGTAGGTAAGGATCATCTGTCCAACTAGACAGCCAGATGCTGGCACCAACTCCCACTCCCTGGTACACCATCAGCAGAGCAATCAGAGACACAGCAAAGCAGATGCCAAAAGCACGGATAAAATCCCAGACCACAGAACCTTTCACCTAAGTGAAGAAAGATACAATGTTATAAAGTATTGAAAGCACTTCTACTTATCTTGAACTTGCAGAGGTCAATTGAATATTCTTGATTCAAATTTAAAATATGTGTAAAAGTATTCAACAAAATAAAGAAACACCAGGCAGTATAATGAATTGCCTAGAGGTTCAAATGAAAAAACCCAGTGGTGGTTGGCAATAAAACTTAAGAAAATAAGCAAAATGAACACAGATCAATTTAGCACCTAGACAAAAAAATAGACAGATCAAGAGATATAGTGTGAGTGATTTACATCTACATAACTTATAATGCAAGAAAATGAACTACTCAGCTTGAATCTTCACCAAGCAGTAAGATTTTAAAATGAGCACTATTTACATGGTGCAAAGCATAAAATTCAGATCAAATGGCAAGACTCAGTGCAACATCTTTGATTTACAAAGATTATCTATGTATTAAAAAAGACAAATTAATCTAGTCTGTTACCTGTCCTTTCGCAGATTTCTCCTCTTCTATCAATTTAAAGCCATGTCTGGCTATGTTGGTGTCACTTGTATAGCCATCTGAGTGTTTGTCGGAACTGGTGTGAGAATCCAATCTGCTGCGCCTAGAAATTTGAAAAAAATAGAGTTTGAACACAGCATTAAATTGGGCAAAGCTGTAAAGTCAAACTGGCATCTGTTTTGCACCAAAAGAAGATGTGTGGTTTGAATTTCAAGAAATGAGAATTTCAGTTTTTTTCTTCTCAGCTATAGTAGTTCAGTGACCTCTTAGTTTTATGAATGGAGAAGATTCAAATGGAGTCATCTAGATAGAGTGAAAACACAAAACCTCCACGAGTATATTACATACACTATTTGTAAAGAAATATTTAACAACACCAACATTTCCAAAACAATGTAAAAATTATGTCCAAATGCCCTTTGTCTTACTCATCCATATGATTATTGTGTGTCGAGGTTGAGACAATCCCACAACCAAAGGACTTCACATATTTACAATAATGCACTTTGTTTCAAGATAAATGATGTTCCTTACATCCTAAATGTAACATAGTCAGAGGTTTTAAAAATTATCTATATGATTCTCATATTGTCTCTTTAGTGATTTTCTTCACTCTCTGGGACAAGGATCTACAGTTTCAAATCTTCAATAGCAAGGGCCACCCATGTGAGCAGTTACCTAACAACTCTTATTTATATCTTCATTAATATCTCACATCCTGCATCAGATCACATAGATTTAACTGAAGAATAGCCAATGGTGACAAAAATCGTTCTAGGATGACACACCAAATTTAAAAACTCATAATTATTCATATATGCAAGCACTTCTAGCAATAGCAGTTAACTCAGGCAGACACTAATTGAATGTATCCAGTGATAGAAAAACTCCCCGGGTGGAGTGAGACAGGTGACGGTCTTCAGATGATGAATGGATTCTTTCAATAGCTGTTTCAGCCTTTAATTTCCTGAAATCTTCCAGAACCCCAGCCACACTGAGATCATGACTCCCCATGCCCATCACTTTTTTTTTCCCTTAGGGACTCTGGGTGGGATTTGCACCAGTGCCATTTGGTTTTCGGTCCAGTACTCTGACTGCTATGCTATGCTTGCCACTGTTTTATGGCATAACTTATTCTATTTAAATCTATATCTGGCAACAAGTAGTGTAGGGGTCACATTGTTCCTTTTGCACCAAATCCAGCAGGCCGAGTTCTCTGCTGTTGTTGCTAGTTGACACAGGGCACTTCTAATATTCTGGCCACTTAAGCTGAGCTTCTTCACTAGAGAATATACTGTTGAACCAACATAGCCCCTTGCTCCCACTTCTACTGTGAATATGTTTGCCTTCACTCCAGCTCTACATACGTCGTCAGGAGATCTTGGTTCTTGGCCATCTTGTACTCGTGCTGCTCCTCCATGTTTGTCTCATATGGAACAGTTAGCTCAACAAGGATGTATGACTTTGCAATCCTTGAGCTAAGCACTATGTCCGGCCTCATACCTGACCTCTTATTTAATTCAGGATATTCTCCCCATCCTGTCAAACTGGCCACTACGTCCAAGTCACCGGCTCTCTCCAGGATTCCATGAACTGGGGTGTTGCAGGGGATCTTGGTGGGAGTACTTGTTGACTCTTGGACGAATGTATTTTTCCAGGATTCATCTGTATCCAAAAATCTATCCACCACAAACCTGCGCAGTTTCCTACGGCGTGGTCTGTCATCTTCATCTGCAGAAGTCAGACCATCAGATGTGACACTGTCCACTTTCTTCCACATTTCTGTCCTGATGTAGCGAACTGAAAATATAACAAGTGGTGAGAGTGAGATAGTCTATGAATAAAATCAGTGGTAACATGTATCAAAACAAATGAGTATGCCACAGTTTAAAGATTAGTTTAAAAAATAATGAACCTTAATGTACAACATACTTTGCAGTCTGTTAAGTGATACAAAAATTATGATCTGAAAAAAAAAAATTAATCTCAATTAAAAGAGTATTACATGATGTTTTTAACTGATCTGAATAAAATTATTTTGGATATCATACTGATTTTGTGCAGAATAAAGAATCTATGGTGATATTTCCTTACTGTTGTACCAACACTTATATATTTATAAGACCATTATATGTTGCAGGAGAGTGAGATATTTCTTATTAATGATGAATGTGTCTACCTTTATCAGAAGTGATATAAAAAGAAAATCTGCCCATGTGGTCAATAAAGTCTTATCTTATCTTATTTTAATTATCTAATATTATACCATCTTATGTTATCTTATCATCTTGTCTTGTCTTATCTGATCTGATCTAAAAATCAACTCACGTTCTGGATCATCCACTTCATCCTCATCCAAGAGATAATTTCTCAGGAACTGGGCAAAAGGTCCATCTCTGGTCAAAAGCTCCTCATATGAGCCACACTGGATGATTTTGCCTTGGTGTAACACAATGATATTGTCCACCATTGGAAGCCAGTGCACACCATGGGTCACTAGGACACGAGTCTTGATACATGAGAAGGTGAATAATTATTGAAAAGGTGAAAATCAAACTCCAGTTTACAAGAATTAGTAATATATATAAGAAAACAATAACAACAACAAAAAAAACCCCGGATAAGTAGCATAGTCCTATGACATCTATATTGCCCTTTGAGCTCTTTTTGCACTATTTGTTTTATTATTGCATTATTATTATATTCATCATCATTTTACGAAAAATGTCTTAAACTTTAGACGACTGTCCACCGGCAACTAACTAAATACATCAAAAAAGT